>CAJQZJ010001558.1:26089631-26129026 GCA_907164525.1 Lophiomys imhausi
TTTTTTTTTTTTTTTTTTGGTTTTTCGAGACAGAGTTTCTCTGGGTATCCTTGGCTGTCCTGGACTCACTTTGTAGACCAGGCTGGCCTCGAACTCACAAAGATCCGCCTGCCTCTGCCTCCCAAGTGCTGGGATTAAAGGCGTGCGCCACCACCGCCCGGCGCAACCCCTTATTTTATAAAACATTTTAATCTCGCACAGAAAGCTTCCGAATAAGTTCTTTTGGGCCAAAGTGAATTCTGGAGTTTTCAACTCCCCAGATTCATGGCTCACAGTTGTTGACCAATGACACAGTCCCATTTTTAGCCACCAACTAATTCTTCCTACCTGTTGCTTCATTTCTATCTACCATCTTTTCTTTTCCTTAAAGCAATGCCAGCTTGGCTTATGCCTCTCAACCAACCAACCAACAAATCATTTTTGTCTTGTTAAAACAAGCCAGGTGTTGTGACTCACATCTGTAATCCTAGTACTCGAGGAGTTAAGGTAGGAAGACTAGGGAGCCTGGGCTATATACTGAGTTCTAGGACCACCAGAACACAAAGTTAAGACTCTGTCTCAAAAACAATTCAAATCAGAAAAAGAGTGCAAAAAGTTGGCATAGTGTTACAAATCTATCCCAGGACTTGGGAAGCAAAGGCAGGAAAATTCCAAGTTTGAAACCAGCCTCGGTTATATAGCAGTTTCAAGGCTAACTTAAACTAAATAACCATACTCTAGTCTCAAACTAACACTAGATTTTTGTAGGGGAGGGGAGTTGGTGGAGATTGAATCTAAAGTTTTATACATGCTAAGCAAGCCCTCTACCAGAGATACACCCCAACCCTTTATTTGTTCTTTTGTTGAGACTGAACTCCTGATCTTCCCTCAGCTTCCCAAATGCTAGGATTACAGGTGTTTGCCACCATACTGATATTGCAGCCCTCTTTTTATTTAAAAAACAAAAAAACACATTTATTGGCTAGGCAGTGGTGGAGAATGCTGAAATTCAAAGCGAATTGTCCTTTGAGATCTCAAAATATATACACTTAAAGGTATGTTTAGTTCCAAAATATCAAAATGATTTCTTTTTTAATCTCAATTGAAAGATAATACTTTTTATATCATCAAAAAACCGAATTTGCTCCAGGAAAAATATTACCTCACCCTCCCCCCCCAAAAAAAAGATAGTGTCCCAGAGTTAGGATTAGGGCAGGGCTCTGTTCTTATCTTTCCAGGAGATTTAAAGCATCCATCTAAGGAATCCAGAGACAACTGGACAACTGAAACCTCAGAAGAAAACAGATCAGACACCAAAGACAAGTAGCCCAGACAATCCAGTCTTGCAGACTTCCTTAATAGCTGTTTCCTCAAAAGTCTACAACTACAACAACTCAAAATCAATAAGATTGTTCAGCTCCACAAACTGTTTCAGCCAGAACTTCAGTAAAGTTCAGCTTCTGTCTAGAAACTTCTTAGGACATTTAAATAGTTGAGCACAAAAGGACTGAACACCAAATGATTCTATTAACATGCTTAACCATTTTTCCATTCTCATTTGGGCCCCAAACAGGTTTACTAGGTCCCAAATCAGCAGGAAGACATTTTAAGAGAGCGACATCCCATCTCCAGAACGTGGGGTGGGTGATTCCCCCCCTTTGGTCATTTGATTGGTTATAGATACTTGTTATTTAGGGGGAGAGATTACAAGCTGTTACATGGTCTTGTTAAATAGGTTTTGGAGGTTAGATCCAGGGACTTCTTTTCTTTTCTGTATCCTTTCTCTCCTATGTAGGGGTGAAAAGACTTGAGAAAAAATGGGATATAGACATAATATATAAATGATAAAGAAAAAAGGACAGATTATTGAATATGCTCTTATACCTTTGTATATTGATACAAAATTATGATATTTGGCTAAATTGGTATTGATCTTTGTATATTGATGCAAAATTAAGATTGTATTTGGCCACATTGGTATTGATCTTTGTATAGTAATACAAAATTAAGATTAACTCCTTTTTCTGGGGGGGGGGGGTTCGAGACAGGGTTTCTCTATATAACAGCTCTGGTTGTCCTGGACTCACTTTTTAGTCCAGGCTGGCCTAGGTTAACTCTTTTTAAGGTATTGTACCTAGTTAACTCTTAAAATGAAATGTGAAGTCTTGGCCTTTTGTTAGCAACTGTCATAAACTGTTTAGGATAATTAAGAAATGCAAACTAATAGTCATTCAAGCATGTCATTTTGTTAGGTACTAGGACAGTCTATCACAGTTATTTTCTAAGTTAATTGGAAATCAAGCAACATTTGCTTATCCAAATATAAGGAGATAGATGGTCTTCAAAAACCTCAAGAGATCTGCAGAATAAGGCATTCAGAGATGTTTTCTTAAGATTTTTTTGATATTGAGACAGGTCAGCTCCTGACAGCACCCCCTATTCTACTTCAAGTAGAAGATGAGCATCGAAGACTCTCCAATTGAAGATGGTTGAATTAGTGGCAAGCCTATCAAAAAGTCCCTTGCTTCAACTGTAGACAGAGTGCTGTCCAAGTAGGACAAAACTTGGAAGCAGGTTAAGTCGACAGCCTAGCTCTGCCAAGACAGGGTAGGCAAGTCCTTCATAATTCCTGCTTTACAATCAGTATCTGTAAGAGAAATGGGGCCAAACGGCTGAAGATTGATGCTGTAATGTATGGAGAGAAATTGGGAACTGTCCAGGCAGCCACTGGTATGTCATTTCTTAGTTTTGGAAGCTGCTGGCCCTGCACTTCCTGTATAATCAGATATATTTATTCCTCTCAGGTCTCTGATGTGGTTGAAGACTAGATAGCTAGAGTCTCATAGTTACATTTTGAGTTAGTTGTTTAGGAATTAAGAGGGTGTTCTGGATCTAAGAAGATGTTTTTAAAATTGTGATGCAAGTTAGGATGGAAGCTGAGTCAGATATAGAACTTTAAACTCATGGAGATGGTTAGATAGTAGAACATTAAAGTCAGTTGCCAAATACATATGGACTGGACATTGGGAATGTATGCTAAGCCCTATAACCCTCACAATTGTGGCCTAATTATTTCTGTTGTTTTGTATTGTATTTGTTGTTTTAAAAGAAAGAGCCGATGGATGGTGGTGGCGCATGCCTTTATCCCAGCACTTGGGAGGCAGAGGCAGGTGGATGTCTGTGAGTTCGAGGCCAGCCTGGTCTACAAAGTGAGTCCAGGACATCCAGAGATATACAGAGAAACCCTGTCTCAAAAAAACAAAAAAAACAAAAAAAAAGAGAAAGAGCCATTTGTTGGACTGAAAGGGGGAGTTGTTGGGGGGGAACAGATATACCTTAAACTTAAAAAAAAAGGAAGTGGATGGGGGGGTAGAGGGGAAAGAGGGTGGGGTGGGAGGGTGGGACTGGAGGGGGGAGTAGGGAGGGGATTACAATTGAGATATAACTTGAAGAGGTGAAAATTAAATTAAAGCCGGGCGTGGTGGCCCGCGCCTTTAATCCCAGCATTTGGGAGGCAGAGGCAGGCGGATCTCTGTGAGTTCAAGGCCAGCCTGGTCTACAAAGTGAGTCCAGGACAACCAGGGTTACACAGAGAAACCCTGTCTCGGAAAAAAAATAAATAAAGAAAGAAAAATAAATTAAAAAAAAAAACACAGACACATAAAAGTCTTTTTGAAATAGAAAAAAAAATCACATTTATTGGCTAGGAAGTGGTGGAACATGCCTTTAATCCTAGCACGCACTCAGGAGGCAGAGGCAGGCAGGTAGCCAGAGCTACACAGAGAAACCTTATCTTGAACCTCCCCCCCAAAATTTAAATCACATTTATCTGTTTATTATGTACATGTTTGCACATGTGGAGGTGAGAGAACAATTTGGGGAAGTTGGTCCTCTACTCCCATCATGTGGGTCTCAGAGACTGAAAGTGAGTCATCAGGCTTAGCAATAAGTGCCTTTACCTACTAAGCATCTCATTTCACTAGCCATCTTTTGTTTTGGTTTGGTTTTATTCCCATTCCCCTCCCCTGCAGACAAGGTCTCACTATGTAGCTCTGGCTGTCCTAGCACTATGTGACCAGGCTGGCCTCAACTCATAGAGTTCCGCCTGCTTCTGCCTCCCTAGAGCTGGGATTAAAGGCATGGGCCACCTCGCCCAGCTTCACCAGTCCCTTTGCTACTTTTGTTTTGAGACAGCTCTCACTAAGCTGCCCATGGCAGCTTTAAGCTTACTCTGTAGCCAGGCAGGCCTTACACTTGCAATTCTCCTGCCTCAACCTGACCAAGCTGCTGGGACTGTGTGCTTTTGTTGACAAGCACAGCTAAAATCATGTAGTATTTGCATAGAGCCTACACTTTCTCCTGAAGAGTTTAAACCATCTCTAGATTACTTTTAATACCTAACATAAATATAAATGTTATGTAAGTTGCTACAAACCATACTGTTCAGGGAATAGTGACAAGAAAAACAAAACTTGTACTGTCTTACTGTAATTCTAGCACTTGGGAAACTCAGACATGAGGATCACCAGAGTTTGAGTCAGCCTGGGCTATACAGTGTCACCAGCCTGGGTGACAGAGACAAAAGATTAGGACTGGGGAGGTAGCTTAGCAGGTAAAGGCCTTAACATGCAAGCACAGAACCCAAGTTCAAATCTCCAGAACCTATGTAAGGCCAGGAGCAGTATTCCTAAGGCAAGATGGGAGGCAGAGACAGGAAAACCTCTGGAAGCTTGCAGACCAGCTAGTCTGGCATCCGGAGCAGGGAAGAAAAGAGTCTGCCTCAAATAAGGTGGAACATGAAGACCCACACCCAAAGTTGTCTTATGATTTCTTTTTTTTTTTTTGGTTTTTCGAGACAGGGTTTCTCTGTGTAATACTCCTGGCTGTTCTGACTCACTTTGTAGACCAGGCTGGCCTTGAACTCACAGAGATCCGCCTGCCTCTGCCTCCACTGGGATTAAAGGCGTGCGCCCGGCTGTCCTATGATTTCTAACCACACACAATGGGACACACATGCATGAATGCACACACACACACTCATATGCAAAGTTTTTTTTTTTTAAAGTTCATTCATTAACTTAATCACTTTCTGTGGGTGGGGGAGAGCCTAAAGGGTTACTGGCATAAACTGTTATACACTGGATGCTGAGGGAGTGTAGGACCAAATATTGGATTTCAAGATGATTGATTGGCCACTAATCACAGCACAACAGAAAATGAGTATAAGTTCATAGCAATCAGAAATAACAAGAATGTCCAACTCTGAGAGCTATAAGATACCCAGGAAACTCTAATCATTAAGATGAGAGCAGGGCTGGAGATGGCTACTGGCTACTCTTCCAGAGGACACGGGCTCAAATCCCAACACCCACATGGCAGCTCACAACTCTCTTTAACTCCAGTTCCAAGAAATCGTATGTCCTCTTCTGGCTGTTGCAGGTATCAAACACATATTCGGTACACAGATATACATGCAGGCAAAACACTCACATACATAAAAAAACAAAAAGATGAGAAGAGCCTAGGAGGGCACAGTACATTCTTGTAGTACCAACAACTTGGGAGGCTGAGGCAGGACCACTTGAGTCCAGGAGTTTGGAGGCCAGCCTGGACAATATAACAAGACCCGTGGCAAGAGAAGGGGTGAATACTTCTAAGGTCTGAGTTTGCAAAGGCATTTCTTTTTTTTTTCTTTTTTTTTTTTTTGGTTTTTCGAGACAGGGTTTCTCTGTGTATCCTTGGCTGTCCTGGACTCACTTTGTAGACCAGGCTGGCCTCGAACTCACAAAGATCTGCCTGCCTCTGCCTCCCAAGTGCTGGGATTAAAGGCGTGCGCCACCACCGCCCAGCTTGCAAAGGCATTTCTTTCTTTCTTTTTTTTAAAGAGCTGATTTTTTTTTAAAGATTTACTTATTTCATGTATATGCTCTATCTCCATGTACACCTGCATGTCAGAAGAGGGCATCAGATCACATTATAGTTGGCTGTGAGCCACCATGTGGGTGCTGGGGAATGAACTCAGGAACTCTGGAAAAGCAGCCAGTGCTCTTTTTTTTTTTTTTTTTTTTTTTGGTTTTTCGAGACAGGGTTTCTCTGAATATCTCTGGCTGTCCTGGACTCGCTTTGTAGACCAGGCTGGCCTCGAACTCACAAAGATCCGCCTGCCTCTGCCTCCCAAGTGCTGGGATTAAAGGCGTGCGCCACCACCGCCCGGCTTGCAGCCAGTGCTCTTAACCACTGAGCCATCACTCCAGCCCCTGCAAAGGCATTTCTTAGGTGGATGCTCACAGAGTACTGGCTCTGGATGCCAACAGCACATGAACCATACTCAGTAACAGCTGTTGGAGAGAAGGTCAGAACACAACTCTGATGGGACTTTGGAGACAGAAAATTCCGCAGGTAGAATCAGATGGCTTCTAGAGATGTTCTCCAGCACCAGGACACTCATGTGTAATTGGGTGGACAGGTTACTGCATTCCTTATTTACAGACCTAAACCAAATTGCAAACTTGTCAACACTTCCTGCCATCCTTTCCCCCACTGACAAAGTGTTCTAAGTAGCCCAAATTGTGTGTGATATTTATCCTTCTTAGGCACAGTTTGTAGCTCACTGGAGTAAGGCCTAATGTGGATCTTACACAGCATCATGAGCTCTTGGGCAGACAGTGAGACCAGATCAAGATCTTGCTGGCCCTCTTTCTTGTTATGGTATGGGGGAAGATCTACACATATACTCCTGTGTGCACACGCATGTGCAGGTACAAACTCAAGTAAGAATAAGTGTGAGAGTATGCGTGGTAGGCCAGAGGTCAGCATTGGTATCTTCCTTCTTCGATGGTTCTCTACCTCATTTATTTGGCTAGGCTAACTGATCAATAAACTCCAGGGGTCCATCTGTCTCAGCTCCCAGCCTTGGAGTCACACAAACGTACCACCCTGACTGGCTTTTACATAGGTGCTGTGGACCTAAAGTCAGGTTCTAAACTTGTACAGCAGACACTTCACTGACCAAGCCACTTTCCCAGCCCCCTTCCTGTTGTTTT
Source organism: Lophiomys imhausi (assembly GCA_907164525.1). Taxonomy (NCBI): domain Eukaryota; kingdom Metazoa; phylum Chordata; class Mammalia; order Rodentia; family Muridae; genus Lophiomys; species Lophiomys imhausi. The sequence goes on from CAJQZJ010001558.1 coordinate 26,096,654, forward strand.
CACTGCCAACCCCTCACTTTCAGGGCTATAGAGATGGCTTAGCAGGTAACAAGTAACACTAGATGTGCAGACATGAGGAGGTAAGCTTGACCCTAGCAACCACTCAAAAAGTTAGGTATAGCTATGTGTGCCTGTAACCCCAGTATTGAGGGGAGGGATTAAGCAAGCATCACACTAACAGCTTTCAGTTGTTATAGCACGCACGCACTTAACGAACACCTGAGCCCCACTACGGGAAACTCTGCTCTGGGTACTTAGGGCACAGAGGGAACAAAACACTCAAAATTCTAGCTTACATTTTTATTTTTGTGTTACTGAGAATCCTGGGACTTCATACATGCTGAACAGACACACCCTCGGCTTTAATCCACATTTTAGACAAGGTGGACAGAAATAAACCTATGTCATCTAGTAGTAAGAACCATGAAAAAAAGAATTCTACAAAAACATATAGGAAGGAAGAGTGCTATTTACTAGAGTTGTCCTGGGAGGCGTCTCTAACTGGCATATGGTCACTCAATACTAGGAACTGAGCTAAGTGCTCAGCAGCTGGTGCTCTTAACCTCTGAGCCATCTCTCCAGCCCCTTAGCTAAACACTTATGTGTAGCATTTCATTTAATTTCAGTAACTATGTTTGGTGCTATTGCCATTCCCATCACAGACAAGAAAACAGAGCTTAGAGAAGTTAAGACTTCAGAGTCTGTAGGAAGAGAAGTGAGGATAAAGGCCCAGGGTCTGTGTCCTGCAGGAGGAGAGGAAGCTACTCCAGACTCAAGCTCCTCTTCCACCACACTGATGGACAAAGAGCCCAAGAAGTCAAGGGTGGTATGGTCACAAAGTAGCAGGTCCTTCTGGCCTCCTTACTACTAAAAGATTAATGCAATTCAATCTTCCTCTAATATCAGACTATTACTCTCACTGCCAGCTGAAAACCAAGCCTTATCTTGAAACAGGAGAAGAAAGACATCTTAGGCTCATTAAGGCTAGCTACTCAACCCTAAGTATGCTCTTCTCCCACCCCAACCACCAAACCAGGCAATGCACACTTGGCTAATTCTCTGAATGGTACCATACCTCTCTAGAAAACAGGAACAGAACAAGGCGTGACTGAGCCAACCTCCTGATAGAGCCGCAAGCTCTCAGAGGAGGTGTGCTGGACGGGACTGGCAATTGAGAGAGAAGTCAGCACCGAGGAGAGAGCGGCCTTCCCAGCCCCATTTCAAGAAAGTACAGCTCTTCCTCAAGCCCTAGAGTATCAGGGTGAGAGATGTGAGTTGTTTTCTTCAAGGCAGAAGGCAACTACAGACAGAAGTACAAGGAACAGATCACCCAGATCTCCTGAAGGGAAGGAGAGGAGGACCAGGAGGGGGTAAGTGAGGAAGGAGGCTAATGTACTTCAAGGAGGGAAGTCCAGAAGGGAAATACCATGACCACAGTCGAACAGTAATTGCTGGAAATCCCAAGTTGAGGGTCCACATAAAGTTAGAGAAGCAAGCAGATGACCAGAAGTAAAAATCAAAGGTCACGGTCTGCACCTACTGAGTAAAAGTGTTTCTTTACAGTCGCCACAGCCAGAGAGCCTGTGGCCAGAGTTAATCAACAACTACAATTTGCAATTGCATTCCAAATCCGAGCACATTAAGAGACTTTACTCAAAACCTGGATTTCAATCTTACATTCCAATGAACTTGAGCACCCCAGTTTAAACCCTAAGCTAACCTCCTAAAGCCTTCAGGTCCTTTCCCATCAAAACATACGGGGGGGGGGGGGGTGAAGAGAGACAGAGAGAGATCCAATACTCAGTCTTGTTCTCCAGAAACTTATCTACAGCAAGTCAGGTCTCATAACCCAACATTGCACCAAACAAATTATGACCTGAATGGCAAGGGAAAAAAACAAAAGTGTGTCACCCAGAGAAACCCAATTAACAACATGACTCTGCTCTCTTCAAATTCTCTCTCCCCTCCAGTCATATCCGGGGCACTTGTGGGGTGGCTGCCTTTTCCCTGGCTAAATTTAAAAGCCAGAAGACAATGTGCACAGGGACCTTCTGAGAAGCTAAGCATGAGGTGGGAAACCCTGCTCCACATACCCTTCGGCCGGTTGGGAAAGCTCTCAGGGCACGGAATCAAAACACCACCCAGGAGACAGTCTGGAGTGTGGTTCACCTTGAAATCTCTATGTTGCCCTTAAGACAAAGCTGTCTGCTAAAGAAAAACATACAAATGTTGCTGAATTGAAAATTCCGGAAGGAGAGAGAGTAAGCGCCCCACGTGGAACAATAATAAATGGCTTATTTGAAGGCATTCCTGACACAGTTGTTTCCTCTTAACCGCTTTTCTAATGAGCCCCTCCCTCCAGACCTCCTTGGCCTCCACCCCCACTAGTTTCCCCAAGCCCTCACTACTTAGCACAGGCAGCATTTGTTTTGTGTGCGTACATATATGTAAACATCGTCTTCCGCCCAAGTTTCCCAGAAAATCAATGCTTCCCTTCCAACCCCCTGTGCACTTGTCTGTCCTCCCAGCCCCACACGGGTGCAGAGTTAGTAATGTAATTATTTTAGGGACCCCGAGACCGGAAATGCCTGGATCTGAAAAACTGCACTTGAAACGCGAGAGAAGGGACAGAGAAAGTGAACGTGGGATGGAGACGTAGGAGGTGTGTGGGGTGGAGTGAGGAGGTGAAATGCCGCCCAAACTGCAATTCAGGGGTAGGCGAAGAAGAAAACGAGGGATGAGAAGGAGGCTGAGGCAGTTGCAAAGTCAAAATTCCAGAAGCCGGAGGAGGTGGAGGTGGAAGGAGGAGACACGAGGGTCGACGGAGGGTGAGGGGCCACAAAAAAGACTGCAGGTGATGCAGGTCTGGGTTTAGGGACACCAGAGGTGACCCTCAAACGCCTAGAAGGGAGGGGACTCGGATCCTAGCAGCAAGGTAGTGGTGGCTGGCAAGTGTGGGGGAGGGCAGCACAGGGTGGGGACCGAACTGGCTCCCAGAATCTGCAGTGGGCCAGAGCCAGGGCCCGGGCGGCGTGAGCCAGAGAGAGGGACAGGGCTCGCGGGGGCGAGGCTGGGGGCGGCGCTCACCCTCAGGGCGGACAGGTCGATGTCGTCCAGGCTGCGGGCGGGGGCTGGGTCGCCCATGGCCGCTTCGGGGCCGCTCACGCTCCGGCTCGCTCACTCCGCTGCCGCCGTCGCCGCTTCTCCCCCATCGGGGGACCCGGGGGGCGGGCTCCACCGCGCCTGCCCCGAAGGCCGGGGAGGGGGGAGGGCCAGCGGGAGGACCGACCCAGCGGCTGACAGGCGCTCTCACCCGCGCGCCTGCAACCTGAGCCGCCGGCTGCCCTGCGCACGCGCGGAGCGGACAGTGACGCGGGCGCGCCGGGCGCCCCCTCCCGTCGGGCGCCGACACCTGCGCGCAGGCGCAGGAGAGCCGGCCGAGGGCGCGCACGGGCCCATCCTCGCGGGAGCCTGGCGTGGAAGGAGCGCGCCCACCAGCTGGCGCGCTTGCGCACACGCCTTCCCTTCCTTTATTATTATTACTGTTATTATTTGTTATTGTTATTGTTGTTATTATTACCTCCTCTCCCCTAGTTCCTTCCTTGATTTTTATTTGACTCCCTTTTCTCCCTTTTCCTCTTTCTTTCGTGTGCCCAGCTGCCAATCAAACCATCCACCTCTCTATTTGCGGGGGAAGGGAGGCGGGACCCAACCCCCTCTAGTACTAAGGGGGTTGTTATGGTAACTTCCCCACGCGAGGGCTGGTGGCCTCTAGATAGGACGGGCCGTCCACCCACCCAATTGCCATGGTAACAGTGGAGCCTCTGAGGGAGGGGCCTCTCCGTGAGAACTTGGCTGGAGAAACCACGTGGGAGGAGGGAAGGAGGGGATACTGTCTGCTGCCCTTTGCTCCTTTTCCTGGCTTGAGTGGGGATGTTGGGAGCGAATCTTAGCCCTTAGGATAGGCACTGCTGTTCCACACGTTTATCTCTGCTTCTCTTAACACACTGTTCTGCAGGAAGGAACTATGCTGGAGTTGCTAGTGGCAAATCAGAAGAGGAAGAAACTACCCAATCCCTTCAAATTTTGTTGCAATTCTTCAGATCTACTCATGTTGACACAGCACCTCCAGCCGGTCAGTCTCACTAGAGGACGGGTGATGCTCTGTAACTGTAGACAGTCATGCTCTGCCACTGACTAATGTGTTGTGCGACCTTGAGGAGTGAATTTGCCTCTCTGGGCTTTTCTTTCTCTATGAAGTCGAGAGGATAAGATTCTCCGTGTCTCAATAGCTCTTCCAATGTTAATATTCCCTCTGAAAGTTAATGTAAACATCGCTTAGGTGAGTTTTGAATCCTCTGGAGTCTTTCTTGGCACATTTGGATGCACATTCAGACTTGCTCTGGATCCTCTCCTGACTCATTTACCTTGCCCCTGATATCCAAGCCACAATACCCATTTGCTTCCATTACGCTATCATCCTTTCATATGGCTTCTCTGCCTGGCAGCCTCACAAATTCTTCATATTCAGAAGTGATTATTTATCTATTTATTTATTTATGTACATTTGGTGTGTTTGGCATACATGTATGTTTGTGTGAGGGTGTCAGATCTTCTGGAACTGGAGTTACGGACAGTTGTAAGCTGCTATGTGGGTGCTGGTAATTGAACCCAGGTCCTCTGGAAGAACAACCAGTCCTCTTGACCACTGAGCAATCTCTCTAGCCCCCAGAAGTGATTTTTCTAAAATTCAGATCTGACATCATTGTCCTGTTTAAAACGATTTTCTGAACCCCACCACTCAAAAAACTGAGGCAGGAGGACTATATTTTCTGTAATAGCCCGAGCTATGTAGTAACTGAAAAAACAAAAACAAATGAGTAAGTACCACCCTTTGTTGACTCCCACTACCTACCTCCAGGGTAATGATATCAAAGACTTGTAAGATTCTGCCTGTTTCTCTGGCCTTGTATATGTCTTCTTTTCTGGTCTTTAATAAGGCACACTTAAATTTGCTCCAGCTGTTCTGAAATATACTCTAATGAAGCTCCCAGAACTCAACATCTCTGACCTGTCTTTGCACTTACTGTTTTTCCCTGGAGTATTCTCCAATTTCCAGCTGTGCTGGCTAGTTCTATGTCAACTTGATACACATTAGGGCCATTTGGGAAGAGGGAACCTCAATTGAGAAAACATCCCCACCAGGCTGGCCTTGTGGGTAAACCTGTGAGGCATTTCCTTAATTGATGATTTGTGTAAGAGGTACCAGCCCACTAGGGGCGGTGCCCTCCCTGGGCTTCAGGTCCTGGATTGCATAAGAAAACATGTGAAACAAGCCAGGAAGCAGCACCCTTTCCCAGTTCCTGCTTCTAGGTTCCTGCCCTGATTCCTTTCCTTGATGGAGTGTGACCTAAGCATTGTAAACTGAAATAAGCCCTTTCCTCCCTAAGTTGTTTTTGGTCATGGTGTTTTATTACAGAGTAGAAATCCAACTGAGACACCAGCCATGGCCACTCTCATTGGCCTTTGCTTTGCCCTACATGTTAGAATCACCTCTCTATGAGCTTTCTTTTACAAAATGTTGTTACATGTATTTGTGTCCATGCACGAGTGCTATGGTGCACATATATGGAGGTCAAACAACTACTTCTGTGTGAAGGTCTTCTGGGTATGGTGGCTCAAACCTCTAATTCTAATACTTTGGAGGCTGAGGCAAGAGGGTCCCTGAAAATACAAGGCCAGCCTGGACCAAAGAGTGAGATCCAGGCCACCCTGTGCCATATGAAACCTTGTCTTAAGAAATAAACAAGTAGCCGGGTGGTGGTGGCGCATGCCTTTAATCCCAGCACTTGGGAGGCAGAGGCAGGCGGATCTTTGTGAGTTCGAGGCCAGCCTGGTCTACAAAGCGAGTCCACGACAGCCAGAGATATTCAGAGAAACCTTGTCTCGAAAAACCAAAAAAAAAAAAAAAGAAAAAGAAATAAACAAGTAGCCAGGTGTGGTGGCGCATGCCTTTAATCCCAGCACTTGGGAGGCAGAGGTGGGTGGATCTCTGTGAGTTCAAGGCCAGCCTGCTCTACAGAGTGAGTTCCAGGACAGCCAAGGCTGTTACACAGAGAAACCCTGTCTCGAAAAACAAAAATCCAGGTGTGGCACACACCTGTAATACCAGTATTGGGGAGGCAAAGGCTGGGGGATCACAGCAAGTTCAGGGCCTGGCTTACATAGTGAATTTCAAGCTAGCCAGTGAGATTCTATCTTAAATGAATTAAATAATAGAGGCACTTGGCATATACTCAATAAATTTAGCAAATTAACATCTCAGGGATGGGACAGATGGCCACCTTCACCACAGGAGACCATGTGATTCCTGGAGTTGGAAGAGGAGGAAGCAAGACTGGTGGGAGCTGGTTCCTGTTTGTTTTGAGACAGGATGGCTACCTTGCTTTCCTCCCCTACACCATGGCTGGCCTTCCATCAAAACTCCTGGACTAAAGCTGGGCTTGTTTGCTCCTGCAGTCCCTGCCTTAAGGAGGTTAAGGCAGGAAGCTCAAGGATCGTGAATTAGAGGTCAGCCAGAGTTACACAGCAAGACCCTGCCCTAGCTGGGCTTGAAGCAGAGGCAGGATTACTGCAGCTTTGCTGGTCTACATAGCAGGACCCTGTCTTCAAACAAACACTGCAAGACTAAGAACTAGAAGCCTACTATGTGAAACAGAGGCCAGTTTATCTCGTGGCCCAGCTTTGGGGCAGCTGCTGCCTCCACCTTACAGTTAAGGAAGTAATAGTCCCCCAGGAAGGAGATATTCAGTGCTGACAGTGAGACTAATTAATGGGACACCAATTAGTACCTGGAATTGCTGTGTGTAGGAGGGGAATTTCTTGGATATTAGTGTTTTGGTGTATGTGTGTGCATATGCATCTGTTCAGAAATACACAAGTGTGTGTGTGTGTATATATACACATATGTACAAGTGAAGGGTGGATATCCTACTGGGTTGCCTTGTCCAGCTTTAATATGAGGGGAGGTGCCTAGTCTTTTTGATGTTTGTTTTCTCGAGACAGTTTCTCTGTGTAACAACCCTGGCTGTCCTAGACTTGCTTTGTAGGCCACACTAGCCCCGAACTCAGAGATCTGCCTGCCTCTGCCTCCCAAGTGCTGGGATTAAAGGCATGCGCCATCATGCCTGGTTTGCCTAGTCTTTTTTTTTTTTTTTTTGGTTTTTCGAGACATGGTTTCTCTGTGTAACAGCCCTGGCTGTCCTGGACTCGCTTTGTAGACCAGGCTGGCCTCGAACTCACAGAGATCCGCCTGCTTCTGCCTCCCGAGTGCTGGGACTAAAGGTGTGCGCCACCACCGCCTGGCTGCCTAGTCTTTTTTAAAAAGCTTATGCTGCATGCATGTCTATATGACTGTCAGGTCTTGGAGTTACAGTTTGTGAACTGCCATGTGGGTGCTGGAATTTGAACCCGGGTTCTCTGGAAGAACAGTCAATGCCCTTAACCACTGAGCCAACTCTCCAGCCCCAAGGTACCTAATCTTACTGCAACCTGTTTGGTTGATATCCCTGGGGGGCCTGGCGTTTTCTGAAGGGGAAAAGAGGGGGAGGGGGGGGGGGGGGGGGGGGGGGGGGGGGACTTCAGCTGGGATGTAATATATGAGAGAATAAATAAAAAAGGAAAAAGTTAGGGGTCTTCTATCACTCTCCTTCCTTCCCTCCCTCCCTCCCCCTTCCTTCGTTTCACAGGCAGGGTTTTACTATGTAGCTCTGGCTGTCCTGGAACTCCCTATGTAGACCAGGCTGGCCTCAAACTCAGATCTACCTGCCTCTGCTTCCCGAGTGCTGGGATTAAAGGCCTGCACCACCACCTAGCTTGGAACTCTATTATTTAAAAAAACAAAGGAAAATCTTGTAGTTGATTTTAAAATTAATCGATTTATTGTGCGCACACAGAAGAATGCCGCGGCCTGTGTGTAGAGCTCAGAGGACAACTTTGAGGAGTCTGTTCTCACCCTCCATCGTGTGGACCCTGGGGATCAAACTCAGGTCATCAGGCTTGGCAGTGAGCACCTTCATCTGCTGAGCCATCTCTCTGGCCCTACAAGTCACTTCTTGAGGGAACTGGAGGGATGGGGCAGCCTAATGGCCTCTCATCACGTCATCACCTCCACACCCTTCCAGGAAGCCTTCCTAAATTCTCCACTCCCTTATTTCTTCATACTTTTGTGGCTATCTGTGCTCAACATTTTTCCAATTTCAAAATACTTCAGATATATGAAAAGTTATATATGTATGTGTACATACACACACATATGCACGCTTGCACGAACACACACATGAACGCATGTACCCAAGGTTGGCCCTGATCTTCAGGAGTTAGGTGAATGAACTTGGAAGCTGCTGATAAAAAGCACAGAGATAGAAGCTGGGCGTGGTGGTGCACGGCTTTAATCCCCGAGTGTTTTTGTTTGTTTGTTTTTTGTTTTTTCGAGACAGGGTTTCTCTGTATAACAGCTCTGGTTGTCCTGGACTTGCTTTGTAGACCAGCTGGCCTCAAACTCAGAGATCCGCCTGCTTCTGCCTCCCGAGTACTGGGACTAAAGGCGAGCACCCAGCTGAGAAACCTTGTCTTGAAAAAAACCAAAAAATAAAAACGGGAAGCAGCACAGAGATGGAGTGGTGGTGGCGTACACCTTTCACGCCAGCACTGGGGAGGCAGAAGCAATTGGATCTCTGTGAGTTCGAGGCCAGCCTGGTCTACAGTGAGTTCCAGGACAGCCAGGGCTACATAAAGAAATCCTGTCTCTGGAAAAAAAAAAGGGGGGGGGGCAGCACAGAGATTTGGAAACAAGAAGTGAGGCAGAGCGAAGGTAAGGACGGGTGACCTGTGCAGGCAGGAAGCACCTAAGACAGCTCTCATCTCTGCCAAGAAGAGGCGGGGCCTTTTCTACAGTTTTCTTTCTGAAATGCTTGATGAACTGGTACAAAGTCAGTGTCTGTCAGCAGGCTGGTAGGGGCTGTTATGGTGTCACTACTGCACTCAAAGTGGCTCCATAGCCCCTCCATCTTGGCAGCAGTGGGCTGGGAGAGGCCCTGGGGCATGTAGGGGCTCAGGGCACAGGAAGGAGTGAGATCAGGAGGACCTGGGACAGGAGCCCCTTTTCCTGGAATAAAGGCTTGACCTCAGGCCTCCTAGGAAGGGGTAAGGTTTCATGGAGCAGTGGTTTGGACTCAGTCACAGGAAGACAGACCTCTCTAGAATTCTCCTGCCTCCCCAGGCCAGGCTTGGGAGTGCCCCTTTGGCTACTTCTCAAGTAAAGGTCCTCTGTGATTCTCTAGTGCTCCTCAGAGATGTCCTTCCCAGAGACCAAAGGGCACTGCCCTTGGAAGTCAGGGTCTGGGACAAGGATCCAGGCACAATGGAGCCCAGCGGCTAGTGACTGCTGCTGGGCTGAAGCCTCAGCTATGTCCACACTTCTAGAGGTATCATGCCTTCTTTGCTCCCCAGTGGGGGCAATAAGGATTCATCCTCCAGAAACTTGAGGGGGAAGTGAACTAGGTGGCCCTGGATGTGGGTGAGCTCAGACTGAGCCAAGGAAGGGCTGACTGTGGCCAAGGGTTCCACAGCCACGTACTCCCGGAGAGTCCGAAGGGAACGGGTAGCATTGGACGGCAGGCAGCGGAAGATCTAGGATGGAAGGGAGGACATAGGGGCTAATTAAGATTAGGAAGATTACACTCCCTGGAGTCTGAGCTGCCTGGGCTGGACTCATTCCCTATACCACCTCTCAGTACCCCTAGGCTACAGAATCTTTTTTTTTTTTTTTCCAGACAGGGTTTCTCTGTGTAACAGCTCTGGCTGTCCTGGACTCACTTTGTAGACCAAGCTGGCCTCGAACTCACAGTGATCTGCCTACCTCTGCCTCCCAAGTGCTGGGATTAAAGGCAAGCGCCACCACACCCGGCTTGGCTACAGAATCCTAATAGGAAATGCTCCCCAATCCCTCATCTCCCTTCCAAGCCAGATAACTCAGCAATCCCTCAGGCCAGGCCTTCCCCCACATTTAGCTCAAAAGGCCTTCCCCCAGCTTCCACCTGCTCATAGATGCTGGCGTTGTTCTCGGCTGTTTCTTGCCACAGCTGGAAGAAGTCATCACAGACAGGGTCTCTGAGGTCCAGGTCTGGGCAGGTATTTGCCCCAAGAATCACACTATGGAAGAAATGGCCCCAATGGGCCAAATTAAGACCCTTAGAGAATCTGAACAACTGGTACTTCAAAACAGATGTGATAAACAGTGAATATAAGTGTCAGTGAACCTAATGGACTTTTCATTTATCTTCACTTTGATGTTTAAAAAAACAATTACTTTAGCTGGGCATGGTAACTTGTGCCTATAATCCCAGCACTGGGAAGCCAGAGGCAGGAACATCAAGAGTTCAGGGTCAGCCTATGCTACATAGCAACTTCCCGTCTCAAAAAAATAAAACCATTAAAAAATTGTGTGTGCGTGCGTGCGTGTGTGTGTGTGTGTGTGTGTGTGTGTGTGTGTTCCTAACTGGCTGATACTTTAACTGGATTAGTCTGGGAAGAACTCTAGGACCAGTTCTAGGAAACCCCCACATTTAGCTCAAAAGGCAGCCCCTCCCATTGCCCCATATCCATCTGAACTCCTAGACTCTACCTGAAACAGTGCTTCCGCAAACTCAAGGCAAACCTGCCTGCCTGGTACTCCACCCCATCCATGAGGGATGGCTCCATTTCTGTATCCTCAATCAGTATGGCTAGCTCACTGTCCCGCTTCCCCAGCAAGCTCCTGTCGTTGATGTTCGCAGAACCTGGGAGGAATTCAAGGGTACACTGTGTCTGCTTGGACCCAGGGGGACCTTCCCAACACCTCATCACCTTTACCAGAGCATGAGCCTGAAGCACCCACCATGAGCTTCAGCTGCTGATTTTATATCAGCCCTTGACCCTCTCAGCCCCTCCCTTGACAGGGAACCAGGTGCAGCACTGACCGATGATAACAGTCCTGTCATCTGCAATGAGCATCTTGCTGTGGATATAGATGAGCTCAGAGATAGGGTGCCCACCCAGCTCTCCGTGTGTGCGAAGTCCACAGATGGACATGTAATCCCGCCACGCTGTCCCCACTGTACGCAAGGGAGATGGGGGAGGGGCAGTGAAGTGAGAGGTGTCCTCAGTGAGCAGATGGGACTCCATCCCACCTCTCACTCCTAGCAGTAAGAAACCACCTGCAGTCCGAATAGCAGGCAAGAATGACAGTTTCCTTCCCAGACCCCCAGGACTCCAGCCAGCCAAGCTGCCTCCCTGCCAGGGGTCCAGGGCTTGAGCCCCCAGCACTCACTGGCTGCTTTGAGACGATGTAAGATTGAATATTCCCCACGACACAGGGTCCTGAGGAAAAAGAAAGGGTGAGGAAGGCAGAGGCTGAAGAAGGAGGAAGGGTAGAGCTGGGAGAGGTAGACCTGAAGACCCTGTAGGAAGGGCTCAGGACAAGGTGGAAAGGGCATTGGTGTGATTGGGTCATGAAGGGTGAATCTGGCTGGTGGGGGAGTGGTCACCTGTAAGTAAAGTGCAGAATGGCCTGGATGGAGTTTCCACCCCCTGTGGAGATGTCCCCCTCAAAGCCAGGGAGCAAAGGCAAAAGCAAATAGACTCGGAAACACTGCCCCTGTCTGGGAGACAAATCGTCAGAGGTGTGATTGTCCTGGAAATGAACTCCACCCCACTGCCCAGGCTTAACCGATGCTCCACCCCTCCCCCCTCCCTGCCTCCACCTTCCTTACTTGTGGGCCTTCAGGATTCTGTCCACAATCTCATCGCCCACCTTGTTCAGGACCGATCGTCCATCTGAACAGCTAATGAAGAACTGATTCTGGGGCAGGGATCAAAGAGAGTCATCAGCATCCTAGCTCTGACCTCTAGCCCCAGTCCAAGGCCCTGCATTTGCTTCACACCCAGCCAGACCAGCCCTCAAAGACTGGGCCTACTGCCATCCCCAGTCCCTCTCCTGCGACATCCTTCCCATCTTCTCCCTCCATTTTGCCTTAGTAGACCTCAATGTAGAGGAAGTGCTGGCTCTCTCGGATGGTATGTAGGTAGGCACTGAGGATGGAGTTTTCTGAAGTCCCTGCTGACCATCGGTCCACAGACCTCAAGACCTAAGGGGTGGTGAATGTGATGTGGTGTTTAAGCCCAGGAGAGGAGGAAGTGGGGGGAGTGGGTGGGGAGCTCTGAGGAAGAGCAGGTAGAACACACTGCTGGGAGGGAGGGAGGTAGGGAGGGAGGGAAGGGGCTGGCTGATCAGCAGGATCACCTGCACAGTGGTGCACTGGCCGCCTGGGATTGTGAAAGGGAGATGGTTTGCAGTGCTGGTGGACTTGGGCAGCAGGTAGGGGTACGCATGTATCTTGTACTTGGCCTTGGTGGTCTGCCATGAAGAAATAGCAGAAGGTGATGGACTGAGCTTTGGCTTTTTCCCTCCCTCCCTCGAATCCCTTTGGAAGAAGTCAGCACCTTGGTGAAGTTCCAACGCTGGATGAAGTGCCGGGCAAGGTCCCGGGCAGCTGCTCCATGTACAACAACTCCAACATCCCTCCACGGCATCCTGGGTGTGGTCTCCCTGTCAATGAAATCTGGGAGTCCCCGGAGAGACAAGGGAGAAGTTTGGGCTGCTGTGTTGGGGAATCCTTTTTGCTAGCCTAGTTTTATGTAAACTTGACTCAACCTAGAGTCATCAGAGAGGGGGGGACCTCAATTGAGAAGATGCCTCCCTAAGACTGGGCAAGCCTGCAGGGCATTTACAATTAGTGATTGATGGGGAAAGGCCTAGCCCATGGTGGGTAGTGCCACCTGGAATAGTGGTTCTGGGTTCTATAAGGAAGCACACTGAGCAATCCATGTGGAACAAGCCTGTAAGCAGCACTCCTCCATGGCCTCTGCATCAGCTCCTGCCTCCAGGTTCCTGCCCTGGTTAAGTTCTGTCCTGACTTCCTCCAATGATGAACAGGGATGTGGAAGCGTAAGCCAAGTAAAACCCTTTCCTCCTCAGTTTGCTTTTGGTCTTGGGGTTTCATCACAGCAATACAAACCCTAACTAACACAAGGAGGAAAAGGAAGACGATTCGGAGGAGGAAACTTCCAGAGGGTAGGTTGTACTGTCCCTGGCCTATTTCACCCCAGCTCCCGCCCCAGCTGCCAGTCAGCTCCACGAGGCCTTGGGGACGGGAGCCTCACCTTGGAAAGGCCGGTCCAGCTGCACCCAGTCCTTGGTGATGAGGTTGCTGTAGTCCTTTCCCAGCCAGAAGAGTCGGTTATGTGAGAGGTCTGGGGTGGCTGCAAAGTCTGCAGCTGGCGTGGGAGTCTGTATAAAGAATACACCACAGCCAGACAAGGTGAGGTCAAGGATCAGGCCAAAGAGAAGACATGTGCATTGCACCAGAGATCTGCTCCTTCAGCCTCCCACTTCAGCTGCAGTTAGAGTCAGTAAAAATGGAGGGAGAGAGGGAGTTGTAGACTTTTTTTTTTTTTTTGAGACAGTTTCATTGTGTAGCCCAGGCTGACCTCAAACTTGAAAATCTCCTGCCTGAGCTTCCTCAGTGTTGGAATTACAGATGTGTACCACATAACACACTGGTTATAGTATTTTGAAAGGTATTTCTTTTAATTAATTAATTTTATCTTTTGGTTTTCCTCTTTTTTTGTTGTTGTTTTTTTTTTTTCTTCGAGACAGGGTTTCTCTGTGTAGCCCTGGCTGTCCTGGACTCACTTTGTAGACCAGGCTGGCCTCGAACATGCAAAGATCCGCCTGCCTCTGCCTCCCAAGTGCTGGGATTAAAGGCGTGCGCCACCAACGCCCGGCTTATCTTTTGGTTTTTCAAGACAGGGTTTCTTTGTATATCTCTGGCTGTCTTGGATTCACTTTGTTGACCAAGCTGGACACGAACTCACAGAGATCCACCTGCCTCTGCCTCCCGAGTGCTGTGATTAAAGACATGTGCCACCACACTTGGCTTGAAAGGCATTTCTTGACCAACACAGTGGCGCATATCTATAATGTCAGCCACCTGGAAGCTGAGACAGGAGGATGACAAATTTGAGGATAGCTTGAGCATTATAGTTAGATCCTGTCTCAGAAACAACAACAAAAGTAGCTTCTAGGAATCTCTGAAAGGTTGAGGAACACCACAGGTCAGCGGTTCTGGGTATAAATTTGGAGTAGTTGGGTTTGAGGGAGCTCAGGATAGCCTTGGAGCAATTACCTGTGAATCTACAGATTCGGAGGGGTCCCTCAGGTCGGTCAGTCGGTATTGTACATCATCCCAGCGGCCGTAGGCAAGGTCCAACCCCCCCAAGAAAGCCACTGCTTGGTCTACCACCAGGAGCTTCTCATGATGGGCCCATAAGGTCACGAGGTCTGGGTGGCGCATCACCTGGAGTAGAGTGAAGGAGAACATGGGGGAGGGAGAGGGTTTAGGGGAGAGGTCAGAGGAGGAAAAGATGGAGGATGAGAATCTTTAGGGAGAGGAAGGGTTGAGAGGATGGGAAGTGGCTGTGGTGTAGGAAGGGACTCAGACCTGAACCTCACCTTTATGTTGGGGTGCAGCAGCATCAGTGTCCTCTTGCTGTAGCCACTATTGATGCTCAAGACCAGTTCCACTTCCTTAAACAGCAGTATGGAAACACGGACACCTTCTTCCTGGTGGTGAGTGGGAAAATCAAACCCTGGTGCCTCTCCCTGAGTGACCCTTGTCCACCTCCCACACTCAGGATGCCTGTATGTCCTCCACCCTCCCTGGGTGCTCACATGCACCCATCATGATTCTTACAGCAAACATGAGCTCACCCACTTATTTACCCACCTACCTTTCATAATCTAGCCAGCCGTCTTCCCAATCATTTGCTCATCATCTTAACTACGTCTATGATTCTTCCCTATCACCTCCACCTTCCCAACTCATATCCTCCCATCCATCTCCCTGTTCCTTGGGTTTTTTTTCCTTTTAAAACACAATCTTTAGTCCAGGCTGGAACAATACTCAGTATATAGCCAAGGCTAGCCTTCAATTCCTAATCTTCCCATCTCTATCTCCAGAGTGCTGGGATTAGAAGTAGGTGCCACATTTCTTTTCTATCATCTATCCACTCACCCCCACCATCCATGTACCCTCCCTCTTGTCAATATTCACAAATGGCAGGTGTGGTGGCGCACACCTTTAATCTCGGCAGTCAAGAGGCAGAGGCAGGCAGACCTCTATGAATTCGAGGCCAGCCTAGTCTCCATGTGGAGTTCCAGGTCAGCCAGGGCTATATAGTGAGTCCCTGTCTTAAAAACAAAACATTCACAAATGCTCAATGCAATGACAGGTGCCTGAAACTTGTGTTGTTGCTCAGCAAAGAGACACTAACATCTACACTCCCAGATAACACAGAAAGGGAAGGGTCTGAGTAATGGGAACCTAGTCTACGCTAGTACCCTGAAGAGAGAACCGGGAGGTGACATTTGAGAGACAATGATTCAAGAGGGGCACATTTCCTGGTCCTGAAGCCTCAGATTCCCAATCTTCTCCTAGGAAGATTCCTACTGCAGTCCTTCCAGTGAACCCCACCCACAGCCAACCACTCCTCACAGCCTTCCTCTTGAGCATAAGATCCAGTCTCCAGTCGTCCGAATGGGCTGGGCGCTTCAGGTAAATCTCAGGACTCAACCTAGAAGTCAGGGTAGTGGGTAAGGGGCAAGCTAAGCTGAGAACAAATAGCCCCCTCTCCCTCATCCTTCATATGCCTCTCTGCCTGCAGACCCTGTAACTCCCTTCTCTAGGGACCTGATGTCACTCACCACCAGTCTGTGATGAAAATCTCCTGTCGAGCTCGCAGGATAGCATCTGCCACAGCAGCAAAGTAACCTGCCCCATTCACAAACCTGGGAGGGAGGCCAAGCCAAGGAGGTCAGGGGAGTCAGAAGCCAGAAAGTTCTGGAGAGTGAAGACCGAAGGACAGGAATGATCAGAGAGATTAGATTGTATCAAATACATCAAGTGTGATGTGCCAGTATGAGCTAAGCAAAAAATGACAAAGCACACAATAAAGAAATTGACCAAAGACTGGGAGGACTAATACATCATACATAAAAGAGCTCCAGAAAGACAGTAAGAGGAGAGCAAACAAAAAGAAAAAATGTAGGAGCCAGCTGAACAGTGAGCAAAGAGTAAGGCCTAACAGCTCATAGAAAATATTAAGATAGTCAGTCATAGAGTAAGACATACAGTTCACTAATTAGCAAGAAATTAGGCCAGGGTGTGGTGCGCAGACCTGTAATCCCGGGCTGGACCAGAGGATTACTGAGAGTTTGAAACAAGCTTGGGCTACAGAGTAAGACTCTGTCTCAAAAATGTAAAAAACAAACAAAACAAAAAAAGCTGGGTGTAGTAGCACATGACATTAATCCCAGCACGTGGGAGGCAGAGGCAAAGGCAGGTGGATCTCTGTGAGTACAAGCCCTGCCTGGTCTACACAGTGATTTCCAGGCTGGCCAGGGATATACAGTGAGACCTTGTCTCAAAAAACAAACAAAAAACCATCAACAACAAAAAAAACCCAAAAACAAAAACAAGAGGTGGAGGAGGGATGGGTAGCAGTAGAAGACATATATATCATATACACAATATACAATATCAAGAAATTAAATAAAATTAAGTAAGTTTGTAGGTGTGTTTCAGACAGTTTCTCTATGTAGCTCTGGCTGCTCTGGAACACACTATATAGAGTAGACTGGCCTCCAACTCACAGAACTCAGATAGCCTCTGCCTTCCAAGTGCTGGGACTAAGGCATGTGCCACCATGCCTGGCTTAAAATTAAACAACTCGCTGGCCAGTGGTGGCACACACCTTTACTCCCAGTGCTCAGGAGACAGAGGCGGGTAGATCTCTGTCAGCTCGAGGCCATCCTGGTCTATAGAGCTAGTTCTAGGACAGCCAACACTACATACACACACACACACACACACACACACACACACACACACACAAACCTGTTTCAAAACACAAACAAACAAAAATTAAATAACTTTTTAAAAGGAATCGGTGCCTTCTGCCAGGCTCGGCACTTCATATTTATAATCTCAGCATTCAGCAGGTGAAGGCAGGCAGGAAGATTGTGTTGAAGCTGAGGCCAGTTGGACCTCACAATGAGACCTTCTCTCAACAAAACCGACAAAACCAACCAGGAACCAGAAATGAAAGTCATCTGTTAACACAGTATCAGTGTGTGAAGAAGTGGGTATTCTCACAGACCACAGAAAATGGCTATTAGCTTCTTGCCTGGTATTTCGAGACAGGGTCTCACTGTACAGTACAGGCTTGGCCTTGAAGTTTTGACCCTGCTACCTTGGCCTGTGAGTGCTGAATTACAGGCTTGTACCACCATGCCCAGTTGATTATACTGACTTTGTTGAAGATGAGTTGATAGTATTTATCAAAATGTTAAAAGCACATACTCGGTTTTTGGGTTTGTTTTTTGAACTGCTAGTGATCAGACTCAGGACTGGAGACATGACAGGCAAGTGTTCTACCGCTGAGCCACATTCAGCCCAATATAAACTTCCATTTTTTTCAATACATACTTTTTAATACCACTAAATTCATATAGTGATTTTTTTTTTGGTTTTGTTTGCTTTGTTTTTTGACAGGATCTCACAATGGAGCCTGCTAGTCTGAAACCCTCTATGTAGACCAGGCTGGACTTGAACTCATAGAGATACACCTGCCTCTGCCTCTCTAGTGCTGGAATTAAAGGTGTGTGACATCATACCTGATCTGTATCTTTAAAATATATAAAGGTAGGTTTATTGGGAAGCAGCCCTCAGGAGGGTTCACTGGTTCCAAGAGATGAGGCCAGGGAAGTTGCCAGGGGAAGGGGACAGAAAAGGGGGGTGGGAAGAAAGAGCTCATACAGGGAGAGAAATTCAGAGAGGGGAGAAAGTTATTCATTCATTCATTTATATTTTATGTGCATGGTTGTCTCTCCTGAATGTCTGTCTGTGATAGGGTGTCATATCTTAGAGTTACAGTTTTGAGCCACCATGTGGGTGCTGGGAACTGAATCCAGGTCCTCTAGAAGAGCAGTCAGTGCTCCTAATCACTGAGCCATCTCTCCAGGCCCCTGACCTGTATTTAAAAAATATTTTTTAATACATTGATTCATTCTTGGGGGGGGTTACATGTTTCATAACACATCTGTGGAGGCCAGGGATAATTTTAGGGAGTCAGTAGTCTTACACTGCATGGATCCCAGGGATCGAACTCAAGTTGTCAAGCTTGGCAAAGTTCCTTTACCTGCTGAGCCATTTCACCACCCAGTAATTGTATTTCTAGGAATACATATTCTAAATACTTAGGCAAAGATTATGTTCATGGGGGACATTATTTTTAAGATGAAAAAACAAATACCAAAAAAACCCTAAATGCCAAATCTTTAAATGGAACAAAAATAAGTACAAAAAGAGTTGACAATCCCATTTATGTTAAAGCAAAAAGTAATAAGTGCACATGCATATAAAAATACACAGATGATAAGAGAGGACACAAAACTGTTGCCAAGGTTACTTCTGGAAAGAGAAGTGCAGCGAATTGGAGGGAGCTATAAAAGAATAGGGTGAAGTAAAGAGTGATAATTTCGATTGTTTTATGTGCCTGTGTGGTTTTGTCTTAAGATATGGTCTAGCCCTGGTTGCCCTAATACTCTCTGTATGTAGTCCAGGCGGTCCTCAAACTTGTATCAATGCTCCTGTCTGTCTCTCAAGTGCTGGGATTACAGGTGTCCACCACCAACCACATCTAGCTTCAATTGTTTAATTTACATGTTACTGTAGTGCTCAACTTGTTTTCTGTGAGTGCTGGAGGTCAAGTCCAGGGTCTCCCTGGTGACAGGCAAATTCTTTGCTGCTAGCTACGCCCTTTCACTTGACTTCACAGTTGAGGAGGGTGATAAAGAGCAGCCGTGACTCCAACTGCTTGCATGGAAATCCCAGTCCCACTGCTCACAAGCTGAACGACCCTGGAGGAGTTACTCAGCATCTTCTCGCCTCCATTTTCTCATGTATAAAACCTGAGATAACAACTGTAGAGTTCAGAGGATCCAATAGGTTAGTACGTGAAACATGCTTCACTCCCGGTACAGAGTAAGCTCTACATAAATAGTGGCTATTTTTAATGTGTTAAAAATGAATAACTTAGCCAGGCGGTGGTGGCGTACGCCTTTAATCCCAGCACTTGGGAGGCAGAGGCAGGCGGATCTTTGTGAGTTCGAGGCCAGCCTGGTCTACAAAGTGAGTCCAGGACAGCCAAGGATACACAGAGAAACCCTGTCTCGAAAAACCAAAAAAAAAAAAAAAAATGAATAACTTGCCGGGCGGTGGCGCACGCCTTTAATCCCAGCACTTGGGAGGCAGAGGCAAGCGGATCTCTGTGAGTTCGAGGCCAGCCTGGTCTACAAAGTGAGTCTAGGACAGCCAGAGCTGTTATACAGAGAAACCCTGTCTCGAAAAACCAAAAAAAAAACAAAACAAAACAAAAAAAATGAATAACTTAGGGCTAAAGAAATGGCTCAGTGGACCTAAGTTCAGTTCCCAGCACCCATATGGCAGCTTGCAACAGTGTCTAAATCCAGTTCTAGGGGAATACAATGTCCTCTTCTCGACTCCATGGATACCAGGCATGCATGTGCACAGACATACATGGAAATCACATAAAAATAAATAAATCTCAGCTGCATGTGGCAGCATGCACCTATAATCCCAGTACTCAGGAGGCTGAAGCAGGATTTGCAAGTTCCAGGCCATTTTGGATCACAAAGTCCGACCTGGTCTTCAATAAACAGGCTAGAACTAATGGTACACACCTAAGATTCCCACTCATGAGGCAGAAGCAGGAAGATCACCACTAGTTCAAACCCAGCCAGATCTACATTTTTTCCCAAAAGATCTGTTTATTTATTTCGTGACATAAGTACTCTATTTGCATGTATGTCTTCATGACAGAAGAAGGCATCAGACAGAAGAGAGCATCAGATCCCAGTATAGATGGTTGTGAGCCAACTTTTGGTTGCTGGGAATTGAACTCAGGACCTTTGGGAGAGCAACCAGTGCTCTTAACTGCTAAGCCATCTCTCCAGCCCCTGATCTACATTTTGACTTCCAGTCCTGCTTGGGTTACATCACAGTGAGACCCTGCCCAAGTCACACACATAAATAAATAAACAGCTAGACATGGTGGCACAAGCCTGCAATCCCAGCACTTGGGAGGCAGAAGCAGGGGGGTCAGAGGGTAAGGTCATCATTGACTACACAGTAATCCTAGACTACATGAGATCCAGTCTCAGAAAACCAAGAATGAATGAATAAATACTAACTAGGCAGGCCTCCTGGCACAGGTATCACTTCTGTCAGTCAGGGAACTAAGGCAAAATGAAGTAAATGTTCAAGGCCAGCCTGAACTGCATCAAACACTGTCATTTTTTGTTTTGTTTTTGTTTTTCAGAAACATGATTTCTCTGTGTAGTTCTAGCTATCCTGGAACTCACTCTGTACACCAGGCTGGTCTTGAATTCACAGAGATCTGACTGCTTCTGCCTCCTGAGTGCTGGAATTAAAGGCGTACAGCACCATGCCTGGCCATAACAGGCAATTTTCAAACTGTCATGTGGGTGCTGTGATTTGAACCTGGGTCCTTTGGAAGAGCAGCCAATGCTCTTAACCATTGAGCCATCTCTCCAGCCCATCAAACACTGTCTTTTAAAAAAATAAACAAGCAAAAAAGTTTAAAAAGAGCTAGGAGGGTTGGAGAGATGGCTCAGTCAGTAAAATACTTCCTTCACAAATTTGAGGACCTGAGTTCAGATCCCCAGTTAACCCACATTAAAAAACCAGTGTGGCCAGCCATGATGGCACATACCTTTTGGGGTTTTTTGTTTTTGTTTTTGTTTTTCAAGACAGGGTTTCTCTGTGTAGCAATTCTGGCTGTCCTGGACTCACTTTGTAGACCAAGCTGGCCTGGAACTCACAGAGATCCTCCTGTCTCTGCCTCCCAAGTGCTGGAATTAAAGGCATGTGCTACCATGCCTAGCTACAATGGCACATCCCTTTAATCCCACCACTCTTGAGGCAGAACCAGGAGGATCTCTGTGAGTTCCAGGCCAGCCTCGTCGACACAGTGAGTTTCAAGCTAGCAAGGGCTACAAAGACCATCTTGAAAAGCAAAACAAAACAAACAAACAAAATGGGGCCAGCACATGTCTGTTATCCCAGCACTGAGGAGGCAGACAAGGGCAGATCCTTGGGGCTTGTTTGCCACCCACTACAGTTAAGTTAGTAAGTTCTAGGTTCAGTGAGATGCTATCTCCAAAAAGTGAAGTGGATTGGAGCTGGAGAGATATCTCAGCAGTTAAGAGTGCTTACTGCTCTTGCAAAGACCCAGGTCTGCTTCCCAGTACCCACTCACATGGCAGATCACAACCATCTGTAACTCTAGTTTCAAGGGATCTGATGGCTCTCTTTCTGGCACCACTGGGCACCAAGAACACACACAGTGTGCATGCATACATGCAGATAAAACATTCCTACACATAAAAAATAAACAAGTAGATAAACAAGTAAAAACTAAGGTGAAGAGTAACTGAGAAGATTTCAGCTGTCTTCTGGCTTTCATGTACACACACACCTGTGCACTCGAACTTGCACGGGAATGTGCACACACACCATACACACATACACAGAAAACAATACAAGAAAAGGGCAATGGGTGCTGGGATCAATGGCTTAAGATCCTTGCTGTGCAAGCCTGAGTTCAGATCCTTAGCACCAAGATAGAAATCCAGGCAGAGCAGTGTCTGTGTATAAACCAAGTGCTGGGGCAGTGGGCAGAGATGGCAGATCCCAGGGGCTTGCTTTCTAGCCAGTCTAGCCAAATGGGTAAGCTCTGGGTTCAATGAGAGGCACTGCCTCAAAGTTAAAATGGAGGTTCTGGGGAGATAGTGGACTGGTTAAGAGCGCTTGTTCTGGGCTGGAGAGATGGCTCAGAGGTTAAGAGCACTTGCTGTTCTTCCAAAGGTCCTGAGTTCAATTCCCAGCAACCACATGGTGGCTCACAACCATCTACATTGAGATCTGGTGCCCAGGCATATATGTAGAGCAAATGCTGTATACATAATAAATAAATAAATGTTTAGAAAAAAAAAAAAAGAACGCTTGTTCTTGCAGAAGATCCAAGTTCAATTCACAACACCCACATGGTGGCTCACAGCCATCCATAGCTCCAGTTCCAGGGGATCCAATGCCTTTTTCTGGCCTCCAGGGCACTGCATGTGTGTGGTACAGAGCTACATGTGCACACAAAACACCCACACCCAACATAATAAAATGAAATTTACCAAAAAACAAACACAGAATGATGGAGGAAGAGACCAAGGGTCTATCTTTGACACACACACACACACACACACACACACACACACACTCACACATGTACACATACACATTCACACATGCACACACAGCTTTAGGTAGAATGCTTGCCTAGCACATGTGGCACCCTATCTTTAATCCCCAATACTGCAGTAAAAAAAAAAAAGGCAATAAAAAACAAAACCAAACAAACAAAAAACTCTTAACAATACCTCAAAGAAAATTTCCTTTCATGCCTACTTTTGCCCATGAAAATTTCCCTCTCCTGGCTTAGCATGCAGGCTCCTGACTCACAGGCCCTCTCTGGCTGCTTCTCCCCATCCCCAGCAGTAATCATTTCTCCTCACCAACACCCCAAGCTTCTGTGCCCTCAGCCTGGACTGCTCTTCTCCATCTTCTTTATCTTCCTAAAGGATCTTCAGGGCTGTGTCTTCTGGAGGCTTGTCCTGACAGCCTCACTGGGACAGGTCTGCCCCTCTGTGCACCCGTCCCTACGTCCACTACCCGCGTGGCCAGTGCACACTGCTCTATAATTAGACCACCTCCTTCTCTGAGCCAGAGGAGCCTGTGACTTATTGCCGTACAGGATGGAGCACATAGCAGTGCTTAGGATTTAAATGCTTATTAAGTATTTAAGCGACAGAACAAACCAAAATGACTGGGTGAGAGGCTCCCTGTGGTTAAAATGGTCATAAGATTCAGGGACGGAAGAGGACAGAGGAGATGGCCAAGTGAGGAGATCAGGAAAAAGCAGACAAATCAATGTAGTTAGAGAGGTTAAGAGGTCAGAGAGATGAGAGATATAAAAGTAGGGTCATGAGGTCAGAGGAAATAGAAGGGAAGATCGAGAACTCAGAGAATACCAAAGGGGGCAAGAAAGCCACACAAAAAGCTCAGAAAGGACATCAAGGTCTCACCACCGGGTCAAGGTGCCTGGCCGGGGAGGGGCATAGCTGCCGTGTTGATGGAGTTGCAAAAAGTCTCTGCCTGGCCCCTGTGCCAGCTCCGTGATCTCCTGGCTCCACCACCGTGCCTGCCGGTAGCTACTGCATTTGAGAATCAGGGACCTGGACAAAAACAAGAAGCTTACCACAAACCTCTCTCCATGCTGCTGTCTTGCCCAGAGACCTCCCCTCTTGGCTACTTACCTTTTCTTACTTCCCGCATTAGCCTCTAAGCTGGAGTCCACAGACACAGGGCACAATTCTACTTTATTCATAGTTGGGTTCCCAGTGACCAGTACTTATTAGGCACTCATTCAACAATAACATCATTGAACGAACAAATGGAGTTTAGTTTCCTTCCCTTCCTCCTTCCTTCTCTCCCTTCTTTTTTCTTTTCTTTCTTTCTTTTTTTTTTTTTTTGCTTTTTGGTTGTTATTGTTTTGTTTTGTTGTTATTTTTCAAGATAGGGTTTCTCTGTGTAGCACTGGTTGTCCTGGACTAGCTTTGTAGAACAGGCTGGCCTCAAACTCATACAGATCCATCCACCGCTGCCTCCCGAGTGCTGGGATTAAAGATGTGTGCCACTACCCACAGCCCGGCCACTCTCTCTCTTTCTTTTGTTTATTTGTTTATTTATTTAATGTATATGAGTGTTCTATCTGCAAGTAATCCTGCAGCCAGAAGAGGGCATCAGATCACATTATAGATGGTTGTGAGCCACCATGTGGTTGCTGAGAATTGAACTCAGGACCTCTGGAAGAGCAGCCAGTGCTCTTAACCGCTGAGCCATCTCTCCAGCCCCTCTCTCTTTCTTTTAAGACAGAGTTTCACTATAGAGCTCAGGTTCCACCCAGCCAATCCTCCCAGCTCAGCCTCACCAGGGCTGGGATTACAGGTTTGCACTGCCATGCCCGGCACCTTTTCTTTTTTCTTAAGTTTTAGTGTGTGTGTGTGTGTGTGTGTGTGTGTGTGTGTGTGTGTGTGTCTGTCTGTCTGTCCCATGCATGTGCACAGGTATGAGTGAAGATACCCATAGAATCCAGAAGACAGCACCAGCCTCCCTGGAGCTGGAGTTACAGGTGGGTGTAAGCCACTCTAAGTGGGTGCAAAGAACGG
Source organism: Lophiomys imhausi (assembly GCA_907164525.1). Classification (NCBI taxonomy): domain Eukaryota; kingdom Metazoa; phylum Chordata; class Mammalia; order Rodentia; family Muridae; genus Lophiomys; species Lophiomys imhausi. The sequence goes on from CAJQZJ010001558.1 coordinate 26,121,195, forward strand.
GACTCAGGGCCTCTCTCTGCAAGAGCTCCAGTCACTCTTCTATCTCCAGTGTCTGCCTTATTATTTTTTGTTGTTGTTTTTTGTTTTGTTTTTAAACTGGGAGAACAACCCCTCCTTCTCTATTCCAAGTGTCTGTGCTATACACTCTTATTCTTGGAGTACCCTAGATAGAAGGATAGATTTGTTCCCTGACTCAAAACTCTGGCCAGGCCAGGGCATAGCAGATTGAAGAGCCTCCCTCTCCCCTGCTCTACTGCTCAACTCCCCTGGGGCTGCAGACTGCTCTCACAACCAGGGAGGCCATACCTGTGGGAGGTGTCGATCCTCACCCCATACCGAGCCTCTGTGCTCCTTTTCCCAACCTGCACCTCAAAGCCAGGGTCGAAAAGCTGAACAAACGAGATGGTGCCAGTCTCCAGGCGCATGTACAGCAGGAAGGAGTCCTTCACCACCAGCCACCTGGAGTGGAGGGGCTGTGTGACACCATCCAGGTCCTCCAGATAACCCTCTTCTCCCGCCCACTGACCTCTGCTCAGCTACAGCCCTCACCTCCTGGACCATCGATAACAAACTTGGTCTCGGCCACAGCAGGTGAAGCCAGGAACTCGATGCCCTCCTGAGCGCTTCCGGATCACCCCTTCCCTACAGGGACAATCAGGAGGTTTGGGGACTGTAGGCACCTGTACTACATGTTTTATTCTTAAGCAGGAAGATGGGGAGTGTTTGCTTGCCAAAAGGCTGGGCAAGGGTTTCCCACACTCACAGTCCTTTGGAGCCAAGGTCTGGGATAAAGGAAAGTTGACTGACTTCCAGAAATTCAGTCTGCAGAGGAAGAAATAAGCTTAGGGGAAAACTTGGCTTTCAGCCCCTCAGCCCTACTAAATTTTCCCCTTTGTCCCCAGGGATCTAATGATCCTCATCTACTTCAAAATGCCCACACATCCTAGAGTATGATGGTGCCTGCTTTTAATCCTAGCACTTGGGAGGCAGAGGCAGGTGGATCTCTGTGAGTTTGAGGCCAGTCTGGTCTACAGAGTGAGTTCAGGACAGCCAGTGGTATACAGTAAGAGACTGAATTGTTTTGTTTATTATTTAAGAAAGAAAAGGAGGGAGAGAGAAGAGAGAGACACCCAGGCATCTAGACCCTAGACCCTGGACCTTACCATGGCATGGTAATTGCGATAGAAAGACATGGTCAGGAGGCGGTTGAGGTAATTTTCCAGGTATTTCTGAAGGGAGGTGGAAAAGAAAAAGATGTAGCCAGAGCCTTCTGCACACTACAAATCTCACTACAGGCCCTGGTTGGTGTTTGATCATACCTGCTTGCTGGCTGTGTGTCTGGCAGAGCCTTCAGCACCTCCTCGGGGTAGGGAGGGAATGTCCTGATTGGTTGCCTCTTGGGCTGGAGAAGAGGCCATAGCAAAGCTATAGAGGAGAGAGAAGACTCAGGGAAGAGCTGGCAAGCTAGATGCCTGACACACTGGAGAAAGGCTGGCAGAAGAAAGGGTCTCTATCCTGTGAGTGGAGACAACTGGGGGTGGGGGGTTGCTAAGGACATTTTGGGCACCCAGCCTGGCTGAAATATTGGCACAGTACTATAGACAAAGAGAACCAAGCAGGGAAAGTTTCCTGGGAACCAGGCCCAGGGAGGGGGTCCAGCACAGAGCTGGGGAAGAAAAATGCCTGGGGTTGAGACAGGCAACAGGAGTGAAGGCTATGGCGTGATGAGAAGTATCTACCTTTCACCGGAAGCAATCTAGTCCCACTCACCGAGCCAGAGGGAGCAAACTCATCAAGACTTTGTGTCTCTGGAGGTCCCGATGCAGCTCCTGAAAGTGTCGGAATTTCTTCTTGGTTGTCCAGGTAAAGTCACCATGAGTCAAGCGGACAGAATATAGAGTACAGGTTCCCACCTGGGGGTATGAAAATTCAAAGTCATGTCTTCTGGCTCAACCCGCCCCTGGCCTCTCTCCCCCATCCTCCCTGGTAGCAGCCCAGCCACCTTGGATCCACTGGTGTATCTTTCAGTGCCCACCACCTGTGCTGTAACAGGGACCCCAGGGGCGAACACCAAGGGGTGCACTTTCAGAGCCTGAAGGTCGTAGATGGCCAGAAAGGAATGCATTCGATCAGCTGGGAAGGAAAAAGGCCAAGGGTATAGATCTCAGGAGGCCCCAGATCCCTATCCTCCCCTCTCTGGAGGCCATCTCCCTGTGTACCTGGATCCTCTCCTTCCCTTAGAGTGTCAACCTCATCTGGCTCCATGTGCAACTGGCTGGAGTCCAGATAGTCCCCATAGAGAAAGAGGTTCTCCTGGGTTGCAGTCATCCTAGGAATACGAGGAAGCCTCAGGAAGGAACTCGCCCTACAGAAACACCCCTTCCCCATCCTAATGCCCCCGGTCCGCACCCATCTCACTTGACTGACTCCCAACTTCTGCATTTGCAGACCGACGCCCTTCTAACCTCCACTCCCTACAATCCCCATCCCTTCCCTCTCCCCTTCAACCAGAGTCCATCAGCCCCGCCTCTCATTCCTTATCGAGGGTCCAAGAAGCACCTAGCCAAGATGAGATGGTCTCAAACTAGGGTGAGGTAAGTCCGAGGAAGGAATCCCGGTGACAGCGGGGCTCAAAGTCAGGGCAGACCAGCTGGAAGCGAGGGTCCCGGCGGGAAGGAGGAAGTTACGCGCTCCCCGCCCAGGAGAGAAATCCCGAAATCTGGACGTGCGGCTGAGTCAGAAGGCCGGAGCAGCTGCAGCTGGACTGCGTCCCCGCCCGGTTCCCGGGGCTCCGGACCTCAGCCTAGTCACGTCCCCGGCCCCTCACCCCGGCGTGGGTTCGCAAGCATGGAGAGTAGAACTCATCAGGGAGTCTACACCCTAGAGGGCCGGGGCGGGGCCCGGGTTCAGGACCTGCCCTCAGGGGCGGGACGGCCCCAAGGCTCACCTCCGCGGGTGTCGCGTCAGCGGTGTCCCGCCTCCGCCTCCCTCTGCCCGTCCTGTGCGAGGGCGGCCCCCGTCCGGGCCGCCCACTCCCCAGGGCCGTCCTCTACCTCCGGCTGCCCTCCGGTCACCTGGCTGGGCAGGTCCAGCACCTCCCAGTATGGGATCCACGCAGAGCACATTCCTCTACTGCGCGCGCGCAGCCATTGGGTGGTCTGGTCCACAGCGATGTCTGGAATCAGGGCGGAAAGGGCCTGGGTTGCGAGAACCTGCAGATGTCCCCTTGCTGGGACGTATAGCATTTGTTGGTGGGAGGAATATAAAGCCAGAAGGATGGTGACTACAAGTTCGTTGCTGTATGAGAAATCACATTCTTCATTCACGAAACGCTTATTGCGCAGTAGCGATTAGCTAAACATTGAGGTGCAATAATAGACCAGTCTTGAAACTTGCTTGCCTTTAAGTCTAGGAAAACTTTTTTTCCCCCCAGATCCTAAAGGCAGTCCTTCTTTCCTTCTTTTCTCCCAAATTTCCACTGATAAACCTTTGAGTTATTTTACTTTTTGTCCACTGGAAACGAAGCTCCAATAAACATTTTATGTACCAGTCATTTCTGTGGACTTAACTTTAATTTCTCTTCTGTAAATAACTAGAGTGGAACTACGGGGTCATAGTGTGTCTAACTTAAAAGATACGGTCAAGACCTGGGTTTGGCAGTTTGTAGCTCAGTAGCAGAGAAAATGTGTGGAGAGTATTGTGAAGCTTGGGGTTTGAGGCCATCTGAGGCTACACAGCAAAACACTACCAAAACAAAACCAGGGACTGGAGAGATGGCTCTGCGCTTAAGAGCAATGACTGAGGACCTGAGTTCGATTCCCAGCACTTATATGGCTGCTCACAAACAGATGTGACCCCAGTTCCAGGGGATCTGATGCCCTCTTCTTGCCTCCATGGGCACTGCACACACAAAAGATGTGCACACAAAAAATAAAAATAAAGAAAAAATTAAAAATAACTTTCCAAAATGGCTCCTCTATTTTACATTTCTAAAAACTAGTCTATGGTACTTCTATTATAGTTATTTCATAGCACATTCAGTTCCATAGATCTTTAGTGTTACCCATCCAAGTGGTGTGAAAGGTAGAGCAGTGAAATCTTAATTGTACATATCTGAGTACTAATGAATGATGCTAACTTTATTTCATATGCTTAAGTATCTTTGATAAAGTGTCTGTTCATATTTTTCTAATTAAAAATATACACATATAGATAGATACACACATATATGTATATTAGATAGGTCACCTTTATGTCAGTGGTTCTCAACTTGGGTGTCGAACACCCTTTGACAGGGGTCACATATCAGCTATCCTGTATATCAGATGTTTAGATTATAATTCATTACAGTTATAAAGTAGCAATGAAAATAATTTTATGGTTGAGCATCACTACAACATGTGATCTGTATTAAAGGGTCACAGCACTAGGAAGGTTGAGACCCACTGCTCTAGGTAGTCCTGGCTGGCCTGGAAATCACTATATAGATAAGGCTGGTCTCAAACTCACAAGAGATCTGCTGTGTTTGCCTCCAGAATGCTGAGATTAAGGGTGTGCAACAGGATTCCTCCAATGTTGGATGGTGAGGAGAAGTCACCACAAGGGCGGAAGGCTGAAGCCCAGGAACCGTACTGACGTCAACTCCTAATTCTGTGGTTGAAGTTATGAAGAGTGATGCAAGAAGAGACTCTCGTGCTGGACTGTCACTACCCCGAGAATGAGACTGGACAAGAGGAGGCCGAGAGTGACATTTTCTCTATCAAGGAAGTTGGCTTTCAGGCCACTACACACTCAACACAGACTCCCTGGACTGGGCCTTGTATGACCACCTAATGGATTTCCTTGTGGACTGAGGGGTGGACAACACTTTTGTGGATGAGTTGGTGGAGCTCAGTACAGCCCTAGAGCACCAAGAATATATCACCTTTCTTGAGGACCTCAAAAGTTTTGTCAAGAGCTAGCAGAACTGTCAGAGACTGAAGGCTTTAATTTTAATGGCAAGGTCTGGCCAGTGAACAAAAGCTACCTAGACATCAGAATTATGCTGTGAATGGTGTCATCCTAATATCATGAGAAGAAAAAACCAAGTTTAAATTATTGCTGTTATGCTTCCATTTACTATTCATTTGTGTTTTTTTTCCTGCACAAATCTATTACTTGTAGATATAATGTGTAGATTTAAATGTGTGATTTTTTTTTTTTTTAGTTAAAAATTGTCCAGCCCAGTAGTGGTGGTGCATGCCTTTAACTCCCAGGACTTGGGAAGCACAGGCAGGCAGATTTCTATGAGTTCAAGGTCAGCTGGGTCTACAAAGTGAGTTCTAGGACAGCCAAGGCTACACAGAGAAACCCTGTCTTGAAAAAACAAACAAACAAAAAGAAAGTGGAAAGAAGACAAATGTACATCAGATGAAGGTATAGCCACCATACATCATACCATTCAGCCATAAAAGAAGCTTTGTATTGATACATATACTCCCAACATGAAGGAAGGAACTCTGAAAATATTGAGCTAAGTGAAATAAAGTAGGCAAAAAGCTACATGTTGTAAAATTCTGCAGTACACTAGTTACTTTTCTCCTTGATGTGACCAAATATCAAGCAGAAAGCAACTGACTGGAGTTGTTTGTTTGTTTATTGGCTCATGGTTTAAGGGAAAACAGTCCACCACAGAAGAAAAGGCATGGTGCTGGGCTAGGATACAGAAAGTGAATATTGGTGCTAAGGTGGCTTCATCCTGTCTCCCTTTTTATGTACTCCAAGACGCCAGTGCATGTGGTAGTACCGTCTACATTCAGAACAGGTCGTTCTTCTTTAGTCCAATGTCCCTGGATAGCAGGAGTTGCGATTCACACTTGTATCTCAGCTGAGGCAATTGAGGGTCATTATAAGTTTAGGGTCAGCCTGGGCTACAAAGGGAAGTCCTATCTCAGAACAAGAAGAAGAAGAAGGAGGAGGAGGGGGGAGGGTAAGGGAGGGGATGGGGAGGAGGAGGAGAAGCAAGCAAACAAACCCCTTCTCTGGAAACATCTTCACAGGCTTCCCAAAGTAGCTCATTCATGTCTTAGGTGTTTTGTTGTTGTTGCTGCTGCTGTTTAGAGGCTGATCTACAGCTTGCTCTGTAGACCAGGCTGGCCTGGAATTCACAGAGATCCACCAGTCTTTGCCTCCTGAGTGGTGGGATTAAAGCTGTGTGCCACGAAGACAAGCTCAGGTAAGTTTTTATGTTTTTTATTTTGTGTGTGTGTGTGATGAATGTATGCATATATACCATGTGCCTGCAGGAACCCAAAGAGGCTCAGAAGAGGGCATCAGCTGCCCTGGAATTGGAGTTACAGGGGATTGTGAATTGCTATGTGAGTGCTAGAAACCGAATCCAGGTCTTCTGCAAGAGCAGTAAGTGCTTCTAACTGCTGAGCCATCTCTTCAGCCCTGCTCTAGGTGGGGTTTTTTTGTTTTGTTTTTAAGATTAATTAATTAATTTATTTTATGTATATGAGTGCTCTATCTGCATGCACACTTGCAGCCAGAAGAGGGCATCAGATCACATTGTAGACGGTTATGAGCACCATGTGGTTGCTGGGAATTGAACTCAGGACCTCTGGAAGAGCAGCCAGTGCTCTTAACCACTGAGCCATCTCTCCAGCCCACTCTAGGTGGTTTTTAATTTAATCAAGTTGACAACCCAATTATCCATCATTGCTGTAAGCCCTGTTCTGATCAAATCACAATGAGGAGCATTTAGGAGTGGGAGGGTGAGTAGGGAGAAAGCAGAAAAGGATGGACCAGCTTTCCCTGTATTTTGTATTATATGCTTCTACAAAATATAGCAAATAAGTGTCTTGTCAATATAGTTAATCAGTAGATTAACCTAAAAACAAAAACCAAAACCAAAACAAAACAAAAAACCTAACCATCACAATATGGAATGTTCAGAATAAAAAAAGTCCACAGAAACAGGAGGTAAATTAGTGGCTGTCAGGGCTAGGAAAAAGGAGGAATGGGGAATGATTTCTAATGAGTACAAGGTTTCTTGAGGGTAATGGAAAATCTAAAATTAGTTGTGATGGTTATATAACTCTGAATATAGCAAAACCACCATGGAATTATGTCTTAAAAGGGTGAATTTTCTGTATGTTCAGAATTATGTTGCAATAAACTATAAACCACATAAATTACTATAGATAAACCATTATGCTGAAAAGAAGCAAGTGTGGAAGAGTAATGCAGTATGATTATATTTCTACAAAGTTCTGAAACAGGCAAAAACACCTGATAGTAATGGAAATCAGATCAGTAGCTGCCTGAGGCATGGGGAAGCTTGCCTAGAAAGGGGCTTTTTTTTTTTTTTTTTTTTTGGTTTTTCGAGACAGGGTTTCTCTGAATATCTCTGGCTGTCCTGGACTCGCTTTGTAGACCAGGCTGGCCTCGAACTCACAAAGATCCGCCTGCCTCTGCCTCCCAAGTGCTGGGATCAAAGGCGTGTGCCACCACTGCCCGGCTGAAAGGGGCTTTTTATAAGGGACATTTCCAGAGTGACGGAATGTTCCAGGCCTGAGGTGACTCAGTAGATAAAGTGCTTGGTGCCTAAGCATGGGGACCTGAGTTCAGAGCCCCAGATCCACACAGAGGCCAGGCGTGGGGGCTGGGGAGAGGTCTCGGTGAACACACATATAAACCAGGGCATGGTGGCTGCAACCCCAGTGCTTCCGGTGACAGAGGCAGCTGGGTCTTTGGAGCTCTATATTCAGTAAAGAGACCCTTCTCCTGAAAACATGAGATGGCGGGGACAGTGAGATGGAGGGACAGTGAGATGGAGGGGACAGTGAGAT
>CAJQZJ010001558.1:26129036-26144745 GCA_907164525.1 Lophiomys imhausi
GTGAGATGAGGGGACAGTGAGATGGAGGGACAGTGAGATGGAGGGACTGTGAGATGGCTTAGACGTTAAAGACACCTGGTACAAAGCCTGACCACCTGAGTTAACTTCCTGGGACCCACAGGGTGTTAGAAGAGAACTGACTCTAGCAGGTTAACTTCTGGCATCCACACCTGCCTATGTGGTGGCACACTCACATGCCTGCCCCCCTCCAAGCATGCACACAAAATAAAGTGTAATTTAGAAATAAGATGGAGAATGATGGAGGAAGCTACCTGATGTTAACCTCTGGCCTCTGCATGCACATGCATGTACACTCACATAAACATACACACATGCATGCATACATGTGCTTGTGCACAAAATGTCTGATTATGAAAGTCAATGAAATTTCGTGAAACTATAGTATGATATGGGTGTTCAAGATATACATACTCAGTGGGTTAGTTAGGTTTCTGTTGATATGATAAAGACCATGGCCAAAAACAACTTGGGTTGGCATGGCAACACACATCTTTCATCCCAGCACTTAGGTGGCAGAGACAGGGCAGCCTGGTCTACATCATGAATTCCAGCACAGCCAGGGCTATGTAGACAGATCTTGTCTCAAACAAAGCAAAAAGGGACTTTATTTAGCTTACATATCCCAGGTCATAGTCCCCTGATGGAAGCCAAAGCAGGAACTGAAGCAAAAGTCATGGAGGACGCTGTTTACTGACTTGCTCCTTTGCTTTGCTCAGTTAGCTTTCTGCTTCATCCCAGGACCACTTGTCTAGGCCCTTCCACATCAATCACCAATCGAGAAAATGCTTCCACAGATTGGCCTATAGGCTAATCTGATGGAGAGCATTTTCTCAGTTGACGTTCTCTCTTCCCAAATGTGTCACAGTAACAAAAAAATACTAGCGAACAGTTTCCATAAGGTTCTTTTTAGGGGGTAGGAGGAAGGTCTCATTCTATAGGACAAGCTAGACTTGAAGTAGCAATCCTCCTGCTTCCATCTCCTGAATATGGTTGAAATTTCAATGATGCACCACCTCAGGCAGCTAAATTTAAAAACAAAAACAAGAAATCTAAGTGTGGGAGCCCTAACCTATAATATCAGTACTTGAGAGACAGAGGCAGAATAGCAGGAGTTCAAGGCTGGCCTTGACTACATAGAGAATTTGAAGCTAGCCTGGGCTACATGTAACCCTGTCTCAAAAAACAAACAGGCCCAGGCAGTGATGGCACATGCCTTTAATCCTAGCACTTGAGAGGCAGGCAGATCTCTGTGAGTTCGAGGCTAGCCTGGTCTACAAAGTGAGTCCAGGACAGCCAGGGCTACACAGAGAAACCCTGTCTCAAAAAACCAAACCAAAACAAAACAAAAACCATATGCATCTTATACAGAACAGGTTACTGATATACAGAAAACTGTGTTTGTGGTATATGAGACTACACACGAACTTCACTTTTTTTTTTTTTTTGGTTTTTTTTTGAGACAGGGTTTCTCTGTATAACAGCTCTGGCTGTCCTGGACTCACTTTGTAGACCAGGCTGGCCTCGAACTCACAGCGATCCGCCTGCCTCTGCCTCCCAAGTGCTGGGATTAAAGGCGTGAGCCACCACCACCCGGCTGAACTTCACTTTTTTTTTTATGTAAGTTTAAAACTATTGTAAAAACCTTATCTCGGGGCTCAGCAGTTAAGCATATTGCCTGCTCTTCTGGAGATCCCAGGTTCGATTCCCAGCACCCACACGACAGCTCACAACTGTCCATAACTCCAGTTCCAGGGCATCCGACACCCTCACACAGACATGCATGTAGCCAAACACCAACCAATGTACATCAAATAAATAAATAAATAATTTTAGAAAGACTTGTCTCTTGGTGACCCCTTCCTCGTTTGTAAAATCAGGATAGTGACAATGCCTCAAAAGATCATTAGTAGCAGACCTTGCCTACTGTTGAGCTAACCACAGGCAATACTGTAAGATCCACACTGTAAAACAATAACAATAAATGACAAACAACAGGGACAAGTCAACAGACCAGCTGGGCCTGACAGTGTATGTCTGTGATCCCAGCACTGAGAGGAGAATCACCAAGAGTTCCAGGCTTGTCTGAGTCACATTGTGAGACCTTGTCTCAAAACAAAAGCAAAAACAAAGAGTTATCAGACCATTTAGTGAGAATGCATTTCTTTCTCTGGATAGAGTAAACGTTCTTCGGCTAAAAACTTAGTATTCTTTAAATTTTTATTCCTTGGGTACTTCAAATTTGCATCCCAAAATAAAATTTAAAAAGAAAATAAAGTGGTGACTGGGAGGGAATAGCTTAGTGATAGAAACCCTCACCCAGCATACAGGAGGCCCTGGGTTCTGTTACCAATATCAAAAATTCAAAACAAAACAGATTCCCATTCCCAGCAGTGTGCAGACTGACCCCAAGTTGAGTGATTTTACACTACTGAATTTTCACTGTCATAGCACCCCTCTGCCTGCCTCTGTCATGAAATCTCTCTAAACTTCCTCCTTTTGGATCAGGACAAAATAACCCCCAAATCAAGAGGGCATCAAATATAGGTATTTGAATGGGGTACTCCCCCACCCTTTCCCCTCCCTCTTTCCCCTCTTTATCCCCTGGCGCCTATAATCACCAGGCAGTCTGAGGCTAAGTGGTAGTTTTGCTCATGGTGGGGGGACTTGAAAACCACATCCCTCCCCTTGGGGCCCTCCTGGCCCTTCCCAACGTCCCAGACTCCACTATTGAGATGGGTCTGAAAGGGGCTTGGTGTTTCCCATGGTGTGGGTGCCGGAGACAGCGGGGGACTGAAAGAGGAACAGGTATGGGGGACTACTAGGGAGAAAGAGCAGACTGGCATGAATTGGAGGGAAAGATAAACCCTCAAAGGAGGGTAGGAGAAGATCTTGTTGCCTAGGTGGGAAGTGGATTCCTCATGTCTCCTCAGGAATACTTGAAGATCTTGCAGAGACTACTGCAAAATGGAAAGATGGGAGGCCTGTGGTAAAAGTGTAAGAATTTCAAGATGGTGACAGCAGATTACTACCTCAAGCACTGGGGTGCTTTTGAGCAGGAAAGGGATTTGGAGGTGTCTCTACAACAGCTCTATCCTGGGGAAGCTGGCCCCACTGTCACTAATACTCTCCGCTCTTCCCTAGTGCCTTTCCTCAATGCTGTGGTGGGAGGTGCAGAAGAGTTGAATCCTGACTTTCTCCCTCCAACCCTTCTTCCTCTTCTGATCCCACCTTTTAGGCCTCGAACCTGCTTCCCCTCAAGATCCCAGCCCAGCTGTAGCCCCCATTGTGACTGGAGGACTGCCCTCCCCGGGGGCTGGAGCCTACTTAAGCCGGAAAGCTCGACTGTCCTTCCGCCACCAGCTGCATGATGTGGCATCAGCCAATGACTCTACCATTTGAGAGGGACAACCAGGGCTAAGCCTCTAAGAAGTCTTGGCAACCTTCTGTCACCACATTTCTCAGTGGTCCCAAGTCTGTCGTGACTTCATTAAATTTGTTCAGAGCTGCCAAAGGTTGTGTTTGAGTGTTGGGTGAAGGTAATCTGGGACCACGATACCAGGTCTGCTGTCCAAGGCTGAGTTGGAAACTGTATAATCAAGTGTATATGAGGCAGATACCAAGTATGGCTAATAGGAAAGTTGTTTGCTGAAATCAGGCTTCAGAGTCAAGTGTGGGGAAAGTAGGCTGGGGCTGGGCAGGACAGAAAACAGAATTAAGGACTGTATTATGCAGTGTTGGTCTGGGGAGATGACCCAGTGGGTAAAGATGCTTACTGCATAAGCTTGAAGACCTGAGTTTGATTACTGAAGCCCTGTAAAAAGCCAGATCCACAGCACAGCTGTGGTCCCAGCACTCCTACTGACAGTGTTCAGCACAGGAAGAAAAAAGCTAGACATTGCCTAACCAGGTAGAAGAGACTCAACTCCAGAAAATTGTCCTCAGACCTCTGCATGTGTATATGGCATGAACACTTGCAAGCATGCATATGTGCATGCATACACACAACACACACACACACACACACACACACTAAAACCTAAAAAAAATAAGTTAGAAGAGGGGGTGAAGAGAATGTAAGTGACAGAGAAAGGGAAGGAATGCTGAGAAATGTTTTTAGGTGACATGGTCTTGGAACTGATGAACCCACAGAAGTCACACAAAGATCAAGCCAGTCAAAATGTCAGCATAGTAGCTGGGTGGCAGTGGCGCACGCCTTTAATCCCAGCACTGGGGAGGTAGATGCAAGTGGCCAATGTGGTCTACAGAGTGAGTTCCAGGACAGCCAAGGCTACACAGAGAATCCCTGTCTCAAAGAGGAGCTCAGAGTACCCATTCTTAGTTGAGAAGCCACTGGCAATTGTTGGCAGGTAGGGAGTCAATTTTCTCTTGGAGTGCGACCCTGGCAGGTTTCCCATGCTTCATTGGTGGCCCCATACCCAGCTGCATAAAGGTAACACGAATTGGACTCATTGACATCTGTCCACCTATCATCTACCTATCACTTATCTATCATCTATCTATCTATCATCTATCCATCATCTTCCTATGTACCTATAGGTATATATGACATGAAAATGGAAGAGGGACATGTTGGGGGAGGGTCCAGAGAGGAGAAAGAAGGGGTAATGGGGGTATGGATATGATCAAGACAGTATATAAATGTATGAAATTGCCAAAAAATAAATTTAAAATATTTGTTTAAAATATAGTGTCTTCTCCCTGGAAGGCAGTGATTTATAAATGAGTCAGGAAGAATTCCTTCTTTTACTGAGCTGACTTTCTGGTAGGGATAGTAGATGACAAGTAAAAAAGCAAGCAGGCAAACAGGAGACAGTAATTAGGAGGAAAATCAAATGTGGTAATGTGAAGATAGGTCAGGGGTTTTTCTTTAAAGAGATCAGAAAAGGGCTTCCTGATGAGGTCACCTCTGAGCTGAGACTGGGTGATGAGCAGCCAGGGAAAGCTGGAGACCGGTGTCTCAATGCAGGTCACTGATCTAACACATCAGCCCTGCCCTGGTGTAAGATGTTGATGAGGGAGAGATGTGCATGTGTGGAGGCAAGTGATATTTAGGAAGTCCTGTAACTTCAACTCAATTCTGCAGCAAACCTCAAAAAAGTTTTGTCACACATGGAGGTTCTTGTGTAAAATCCCACCACTGGGTGGCTGAGGCAGGAGGGCTACAAGTTCCAGGATAGCCAGAGCTACATGGTGAATTCTAGGCCAGTCTGAGTTAGAAGATGTGTTTTAGGAAACTTGGGGACCTCCGGACATGGTCACACACACCTGTGACTCCAGCACTCTGCAGGGTGAGGAAGATTCATATGTTCAGGGGCAGTCCAGGCTACAGAAAGAACCCTTGTCTGAATTCTTAGGACAGATGTAGTTCAGTTGTGAATTACTTGTCTAGTGTTGCAGAACTGGCTGTTTGATGCTTAGCCTTGCAAAACAAAAACAGACAAACAAGATCCACCCAGCAAATATTTAAATACAAAATCCCATAAATTCTAGGAAACAGAAACAGCAACAGCAATTAGTGTCAAAGCTGGGGCAGATGTCTTCCAGGTCATGGTAAGTAGCCAGTGTACGACTCTGTAGGTGGAATGGTGAGATACTGAGGAATGCTTTTGTCTTTTTTTAGGTGGTGGTGGTTACTGGTTGTTTTGAAACAGGGTTTCTCTAGGTAGCCCTGGCTGACTTTGAACTCCCTATGTAGACAAGGCTGGTCCCAAACTCAGAGAACCATCTGCCTAGTACTAAAGGCAAGTGCTACACCTGGCCTGCTCCTGAGAACTGTGAAGCAGAAAAGCAACATGGCTCATATTTACAAGATCTTTTTGGTTGCTCTACAGTTAAAGAATCGTATAAAGACATGCATGGATGAGGGAGGGAGACGCAAGTGGTTATGTACCTCCAGAGAGTTTTTAGAGCTTCACTATTAGGTTAAACTACATGAGAGAGGACTTAGAACAGGTTTGGGCATGAATGTCTGAAGTATTTTTAGTTAAAAGTTTAGAGCCAGATCCCTCTCTGCTCTTTCACTTAATTAGCCCGTCTATTTGTGATACTGTCAACTTGGTGTTTAGAATCACCATGGAAGAAAACTCCTGGGCCTGCCTGTGAGGGAGATTCTAGATTGGGTTAACTGAGGTGGAGAGACCCATCCTAAAAGTAGGTTGTACCATTCATTGGGCTGGAGCTCCAGAATAAATAAAAACAGAGAGCCAAACAGCACAATCCACTGCTTCCTGCTCATGGGTACAGGGTAAGCAGGGCTTCACACTGCCACCCTGTCTCCCTGGTCATGATAATCCCTCCAACTGAGCTGTTATCAACCTTCCCTAAGGTGCTCTTGTTAGGGTTTGCTTTTGTTTTTTATGTATACAGTGTTCTGTCCACATGAATGCCTGCAGGCCAGAAGAGGGCACAGGATCTCTTGATAGATGGTTATAAGCTACTATGTGGTTGCTAGGAATTGACTCAGGACCTCTGGAGCAGCCAGTGCTCTTAACCTCTGAGCCATCTCAGACAGCCCCATTGTTAGGGTATTTTATTTTCCTCTCCCCTTCTTCCTTAGGAATAAGAGATTCTGCTGGGGATGGTGGCACACACCTTTAATTCTAGCACTTGGGAGGCAGAGGCAGGTGATCTGTGAGTTCAAAGCTAGCCTGGACAGCCAGGGCTACACAGACAAACTGCTGTCTCCTGGATTTCTACCAAGACTGTTATTACCCCCAAAGAACCCAACAACCCTAATCAGCACGAAGTAGGTCAAAGAGACCTACATCCTTTCTCCCTCTAACCTTCTTTCTCTTCCACCTAGTGTTGGGGGAGGGGGGTTGGAAGGAACAAGGGGTAGAAGCAAAATAGTAGAATTAAGTACAGTAAAATAAATTAGTGTATAATCTAGTACAAAAATAATAAAAGCCTCTTGTTACAAGTGTTTTATTATTTCACCCCCCTCTCAAAAAAAGGAATAAGAGATTCCATACTATCATCCTTCCTGACCTCTGAACTACTTCAGAACAGTCTTCAAATGTGGCTTCTATGATTCCCTGATCAATGGACTTGAGAAAGTAAGCCTGGAAAGATGGAGTCACCGAGCACCTCTGAGTTCCTTTAGGTCCTTGGTTTGAGTAGGGACAGGCCTAAAGGGGCTGGAGTCCACTCTCAGCTTCATGAGGATGGTGGCTTACAGAGCTAACCAAAAGGACTCCGTATGGCTGCCCTCCAATACTCAACATCCATCTTTATTTTCACTTGTAGACAAAGCTCACCCTTTCCCGTAAACACAAAGAAGTCACACAGCCGTGAGGCTGGCCTGGAAGAGAGTTTTAACCTCAGGGTCTGTCTGATGACTGGCATCAGACAGACCAGGGGAGGTGACTCTAGTCTCATAATTCTGAGTTCTAGCTTGAACTTGGGATGTTGCTGCGGCCCCTATCAACCATATTCTGGTGGTTCAGGTACCTGGGTATGTAGAATAAATATGATCTACAGAAAGAAACAGAAATCACTTCTGATTAGGTATACTGGTACACATCCTACCTGATCCGGGCATTCAAGAAGGCAGGATAACTGCCACAAGTTCAAGGCCAGTCTGAGCTATAAAAGATCTAGTCTCAAAAAAGAAAAAACAAAACTAACCACCCCCCCAAAAATAATATAGTAATATTATTACTATAATAATAGTAATAATAGAGGCACAGAGCATTTATAAGCCTTCCTCACCTCTCTAATTCCCAGTTCAGTGCAGTTTACACAAGAGAATGGATCTGACAAGTTCAAGCCTGAAGAAAAGAACCCCAAAACAGAAACATCTCTTTGACAAACTGTTTATTAACTTTTGCATCAGTAGGAATATCTTTTGTTACACCCTAGAATACTAGGACTCAGGGAGGTGGTAAAGTGGCAATGGAGAATTTGGGTATCTGGTCTCCCAAAAGTACCTGCCGTTCTACCCCCGATTCCTGAATGGCTGCCAAGCGGATCACCCCTCCACTGGAGCCATCGCGTTCCATAGCCAAAGCGAGAGCTGTAGATGAAAGGAGGGAATGGGGTTTGGAGTTAGGAGCTGAGGATAAGGAGTCTTGACATGGCTTGGGTGATGAGGGCTGAAGCTCACAGGCCTACAAGCCCAAACTCTCACCGTTAGCAGTGAATTGCAGACATTCGTCCTTGGTCATGCCTTCCCGATAGGTAGCATCAACATAGCCATAGATGTAGGAGCTCCCGGAGCCTCCAATGGCAAAGGACTGCCTTACCATCATACCCCCCATGGGAACCGAGTACACCTGCCACAGGGAAGGAGAAAAGCCACCAGTTGCACCCTTTCCCAGTTTACCCATCCCTTTTGATTTTGGTCTAGGGGGAGTTTATGGTAAGGTAGAGACAGAAAGAGAAACTTAAATGGCTAGAGTAGGCCTGGGGATGGCTCGGATGCTAAAGGGACTGATGAATACCAGATTTCAAGTCCCTAGCATTTATGTAAAAGCTGGGCATGTCTGTAACCCTAGCACTGGCAGAAGCGGAGAGAGGGTGTGGTCTTTAGAACTCAATGACTAGACAGCCTACCTAAAGGGTGAGCTCTCTATTCAGTGAGACTGAATAGAGGAAGACACCCTGGAAGGATACACACACACACACACCTGCATCTACATGCAGACATCCACAAGAATATGTGCACACAGGACAGACAGACAAAAGAGTATGTGCATACAGGACAGACATACATAGGAATGTACGCATGCATACACGCACATGCACACACAAATACACAAAATGGCTGAGGGGGTTGGAGCATCAAAGGTGTGATTCCAGTGTTCTGGTACAGAGGGCCTGACCTGCCCTCCTTCTTGAGGGTCCCAGCCTGCAATGATGATTCCCGCCATCAGATCTTCTCTGTACCGGTAACACATCTCCTTGAAGAGACTGGCGGCTGTGTGTACTAGTGGAGGCTCATTCAGTTCAATACTAGAAGGTGGGGTTGGAAGGTCACAGAGAAAGGAGTATCAGGATCTGGAGTCAGGCCTTTTAGTGCCTTATGTCCCAAATCCCTTAAGATGTATGTTCCTCCCCTGCCCACAAGCACCTGTGGAAACCAAGCTGGTAAGTGACAGCATCAGCTACTGCTTGAGTATCAGCTGCTGAGCCTGAGCGGCAGCAGAAGATGTGATCATGGATAGGGGTCAGCTTGTCAGTCACTCGATTGGCGATGTAGGACCTGCAGGATGGCAGAACAGTGAGAAGGACCCCACTTGTCTCCCTCCTCCACATCACTATCTACTCCCTCCAGCTTCGGGGACGGATATACTGGTACTACCTACTAGTTCTTATGGAAAATGAAGCAGGATGAATGGAGAATAGACCATTAGTATTACACTAAAGGGTGAGGGGAACCGAGAGCAACAGACTAGGGAACAAATCCTTATCTTCAGGTAGAGGAGAAACTTCTCTTCCCACAGAGGTCTGAGGAGGGTAAGAATGGGCTGGGAGGGCACAGGAAGACCATGTCCTGTTCCGTGCTCACCCAGTGGTTGTTCTGGAATCTGCTCCTAGAACCACGCCGCCATCAAACTGCACAGCCATGATCGTGGTCTGGGAAAAAGAAGAGTGTAAAACGGGTGAATCTGAGCCTTACCACATTCTCGAGCATACATCGACCTCAATGTTTCTTCACTCGGATTCTATAATACAAAATTCGTGCTCAGAGGACCCATTATCAAATCTTATGGGGGGGGGGTCAACACTTCAAAGAATATCAGAACTCTAATCTCCAAACCCCAAGATTCAGAATCTTATGTTTCAGTCCACTGCTCACCTCTTACTACGAAAGATATCGCCCCCACTCCATCGTCCAAGGAACCCCTCTCCCTCTCGCAGAACGACACTGCACATCTCCCCCAACACACTAAGTCCAAACCCGCTCAGCCTTTACGCTTTCTCTCGTGTCAGGCCTGTGTCGTCTTAACCCCGGCTCTTTCCTCACCCCTGTGGAGACTTCTCGATTTTCCCAGTCTGGAGTGAGAGCCTCCGGCCCAAAAGCCGGTGCAGATCCCGCTCCACGAACACCTAAGGCGGCCGCCATCTTCCTCTTTTACCGCTGCTACAAAGCCACCGTCGTAAAGCGCTCCGTCACTGTCTCTGGTACGTCTCTGTGGCCTTCTGGGAGCTAAGCTAGTTGACGGCAGAAGGGAAAATATACATATAACTGTTTGCGACAGTGAATACTTGACGGCAGTGTGTCAAGTGACCTAAAAGGAAAAAAAAAAAAAGAGGCGGGTATAGGGAGGAGAGTCAGGGCGGGGCCTCTTTTCTTCCCCCACGTGCCTAACCAGAAGCTTGTTGGCGCCCTGTTTTCAAAGAACCCACAAGATATACAGGATAAATTGGAATAGTCAGGTCCTGTTTTCATTACTCTGAGGTACATATTTAGCAGTGTGTGCTAGAATCGGATTTTCTCTGGATCTGATGAGAACTTTTGAAGATGCTACAGTTATTCTCTGGAGCGTCTGTACCACTTAACAACCACACCTGCCGCATCAGAGGATTTCTACGTCTATGCATTCTCGCCAATGTATTATATTTTTTAAAATCACGGCCATTCTAGTGCATGTGGACGCGATCTTGTGGTTTTTATTTGTTTTACCCCAATAATTAATTAAGCATATTTCCATGGCTAGTGAGCCATTTGCATATTTTCTTTGAATCAATGTCCATTCGAGGTTTTTAAAAAAGGGCTACTTGTGTTTTTATTGTTGTATTGCAAGTGTTGTTTTTATATTTTAGATACTGGAAGCATCAGATATATGATTTGCAGATATTTTTCTACCATTGGATTATAGTGAAAAGCTTTAAATTTGGGGCAAGTAAATTAGCCAGTAAAGGTGCTCCTCCCTTATAGTGGAAGGAGAGAACCAACTCCCATAAGCTGTCTTCTGATTTCCATGCAACCACTGTGGTACAAATACACCCTCCCCTCCCTCAACAAATAACTAAATGTTTTTTTAAAAATAAGCCTTAAATTTGGTGAAGTCAAATGTATTCAGTTTTTCTTTGGCTGGTTGTGTTTCTGCAGTAACACCCCAATCCTTGCATCAGTGCATTGTGTTCTAAGATTTTTGTTTAGTATTTGCTTTTGTTGCTGGGTTCAAACACAGACCCTTGTGCACACATGCTAGGCAAGCACTTTGTCACTCATTAAGCCATATCCCAGGCTTCTTTTCACTTTTTAAAGGCAGGGTCTCCCTGAGTTCCCAAAGCTAGCCTTGAACTAATCTGTACCCCAGGCAGGCACTGTCTATGTTATACCATTGTATCAGCCTCCCAAGTAGCTGAGATTACAAGCTACCATGCTTGGCTTTTCTGACCTTTTTTTTTTTTTAAAGATAAGATCTCATGTAGCCTCAAGCTTGCTATGTAGCCCAGGTTGGCTTTGAACTCCCGATCTGCCTCCCTCTACATTCCTTTTGCTGGTAGATTGTCATGCCCACCTGCTTTTTGTTTTGTTTTGTTTTGTTTTGCAGAAAGGGACTCACTATGCAGCTCTGGCTGGCCTGGAACTCACAGAGCTCCACCTTTTCTGCCTCTGAGTGCTGGGATTAAAGGTGTGCGCCACCATGCCAGGTGCCTACTCTGCTTTTATGTGAATGATGAGGATCCAAACTCTGGTTCTCACCTCAAGTAGTGTCCTGGCTGAGCCATCTCTCTAACCCCCAATATCTACAATTCTAAAGAATCACCTTTGACGGGCAGTGGTGGAGCACGCCTTTAATCCCAGCACTTGGGAAACAGAGGCAGGCGGATCTCTGAGTTTGAGGCCAGCCTGGTCTACAGAGTGAGTTCCAGGACAGCCAGGGCCACACAGAGAAACCCTGTCTCAACAAACAAACAAGCAAACAAAAGAATCACCATTTATACTTTAGTGACAGTACAATCATAAGAAAGGAAAAAATAATCCAGGTGATGCATAAGGCTGATTTAGACAAAGAAACTTGGGAAATGCGGGGAATAGTCAGATTTCTACAAATCCAATGTTGGTATGGTGAAAGTCAATTTAACAAGACTTTGGATCGGAGGACCTGGAGAAATAGAATTCCTTACTGAGCTAGCACGACTGTGAAGGGAATATTTTAGGAGAAGAAGGCTTTAGAAACTAAGTCTGAACTCGTTAGGCGTGCTGCGCCTATTCTGCTTGAGGTACAGTTTGGGAGTTAATACATGAAATGGTTAAATGCTTTCATGCTGACTAGTTATGGGAGTGACCAAGAATAAATACTTCCGTAGAGCCTGTTTGGTGAGAGGCATGATGCTCGGGCTTTAGGTTGGAAACAGAACACAAAAGGAGACGCATTTCTGGTGGAGGAAGGTGGAACTCGGATGGGACGTGTTGAGTTCGCTGTGTGGAGCTCAAGGCGGTCTAGAGAGCTGGGAACTGAAGCTGTGGGAGCCGGTGAAATGGGTTCTGGGGAATATGAGTCTTTCAGATGTAGAGAATAGGGAGGACACATCTTCCCACATTTTCCCTCTTAAGCTAGCTCTACGGTCACTCTACATTACGGACTCTGTCGACAGCTACTAAAAAATTCTTTATTCCTCATTGTCTTTCAGCTTCGTGAGGCTGAAGTTGTGAGGAACCCATACAATTTAAGCCGCCCTGCTGGGGGCGGGCCTTAACTTTGGTGACGTCACGGAGGAGGAGCACTACCCAGGTCCGGATCCTTGGTGACCACGAGTGTATAGATCCCTCCCTGTAGCAATGCCTTCCAGGTCAGTTTCCTGACGCCGGGGCCGTCAAGCCAGCTGGAGCAGGTCGTGGCCTGCTAGCAGGCCCTGGGTACGGTTGTAGACGCCCTCCAGGACGCGGGCAGCCCGGGCCAGGGCAATCCGTGCATCCGCCTCTCTGGTTCCGGGACACGCCAGCTGGAGCAAGCGGGCGCGGTTCGGGAGCGCGAGGATTGCCAGGCGGGCGGCCTGACGGATGAGCCAGGGGTGGTGCGCGGCCAGGGAGGTGCTGTAGGCGTCCCCGCACTGCGCGCTGGCGTCTGGACCTCCGAGCGTCCCTGTCGCCACCCTGTGGAGACAGAGCTGGGACCAGCGCAGCGCACGATGCAGCAAAAGCAGCGTTCGAGAGCCAGAGGACCTCTCTGGGTCTCGGGGTGCGGTCCCAGGACGCCCCAACAATCCTGCTCGCCGCTCCCACGTCGCCATAGTTGCCAGCGACGTGTAGTGCGAAGCATCGGAGCCGTGCACGCGAGCCTCGAGGGCGGTCACCTTGACGGAGGCCTCGCTGGTGGCAAAGGCGAAGACAGAGCCAAGGGGGGTTAGGAACCTGTTTGGTGGTGGAAGAGGGGAAGATGAGTTGAGAAAGAATAGAATCATTTGGAGGAAGATGGGCTTTGGGGAGGGAGATCACTCACCTGAGTAGTTCCCTCCATCCTGCCAGGTACTGAGACAACTCCACATCCCCCTCAGGGCTCATACAGGCCAGGAAAGGGTTCACCATGCGACCCAGCATCCCCTGAGGACCCAGACAGGGAGGATCTTCCTTTTCGGGGACCACCAGGGGTCTCAATTCTGGGACAACCTGGGAGGTAGACATAGGAGATACATGAAAAGTTCCTAGCCTGCTAAGTCTGCTTAGCGACTTTTGGGCTTTGAAGAAATTGTCCTTCAGTTTTAGCTGGGGTTCCTCCTGCTTATTCTTAGCATCTGAAGGAAGAAAACAGAGAGGGAGGAACCTCTTTTCATTAGATTCTCAGTCTAGTTCCCCTGCTTCCTTGTTCAGAGTCCCCACAGTCAACTTAAACATACCTGGGAGGACAGTGGTCCCTCTGGATTGCAGGACTGCACCCCGGGCCTGCAGCCTGTTAAGATACCCGAGGTGAAGCGAAGCAAGGCAGTGAAGACTGGAGAAGGAGAAGGGGGCTTGAGTTCCCACAGGCCGGACTGCTGGGTTCTCTGAGCCGGTAATGCAAGGGGCCACTCATGGAAGAGCCAGATGCTGATGTAAAGAAGTAACAACGAGAAGATAGCGAAAGGAATTGCATGGCGGAACCAGCGTCCCAGGGCTGGGGACGTCAGTGAGACCCCCATGACCATCGCTGGCACACCTCACCACACCTAGCTAGGTGGTGACCTTTTGCTTCTGTGGTGTCCAGAGGTGCATAGCGTTAATAATTAACCTATTAAGGCCCTCTCCCCTGTGCCCTTTGCCCCAGAGGTCAGGTCCTGGGGTGAGGGACCTAATGAAGATTTGGGGGATTTAGCATGTGACATGTCTCTGCATTGCTTTTACAATGTGGGGTTAGTGGTAAGAAGCAGCGTCTTGTGTGTCCTACTTAAACTTTGGGCACGAATCCACTGCAAACTGAGGATAATGGGTCTTTGTAAATCTCATGTGAGGATCAGGTGATAATGTATGTGAAAACATTGTAAGCTGAAAAGCTGCTCACAACTGCCCAATAAATCTTACTTGTTAAGGTGAGATGGTGGGGCTTTAGGCTCTCTTCTTTTACATTCTTATGATTTACTTTTTTAGATTTCACATTCGCTTTTCATTCATTAAATCAATCTTTACTTTCTACTTCCCCACCGCAGGCCCTATACTAGACCTCCAGAATACAAAAAAGTGTTTTCAAGATGGGCATGGTGGTGCACGCCTTTTATCCCAATGCTCTGGAGGCAAAGGCAGCCGGATCTCTGTGAGTTTGAGGCTAGCCTGGTCCACAAATCGAGTTCCAGGACAGCCTTTATTGTTACACAGAGAAACCCTGTCTTGAAAAGCAAAAAAAAAAAAAAAAAAAAAAAAGTGTTTTCATAGCTGGGCATGGTGGCCAGGCCTTCATGTAACCATGGGTTTTTGGGAGGCTGAAGTAGGAGTATCAAAAGTTCAAGGCCAGCCTGGTTAACTTAACTAGACTCTGTCTTAAAATTTTTTATTAAAAGGGCCATTCCAACTCCAGTAACAGTGTTTAGAAATGTCAGAATGGCCAAGAATTTGACATACCATTGTAGGTTTCCCTGCAATACTCCTGGTAACAGAGTTGTTAATCTTTATTCTGAGAAGTCTAGGAAGGCACCAAAACCCACATGTGGTGCACGTCCAGGCAGGTTTTGAGGAGTTTGTGCTATGAGACCTAAAGTCCTCATGACATTGCCTAAAACAATAAAAATGTTGGCAGTATATATGGTGATTCCACTTGTCTTAAGTGTGTCCACGACAGGATCTGGTGTACTTTCCTTATTGAGGAGCAGAAAACCATTGTGAAATCACTGAAGACACAGTACAGTCAGAAAGGGAAATAAGAAGCCGGGTGTGGCGCTCGCCTGTAGTCCCAGCACCCGGGAGGCAGAGGCAGGAGGATCTCTGTGAGTTCGAGGCTAGCCTGGTGTACAGAGAGAGTCCAGGACAGCCAGTTCTATTACACACAGAAACCTTGTCTCGAAAAACAAAACAAAATAAAGCAAAGCAGAAAGCGAAATAAATATTAAGCTTCTTAAAACAATAAAAATCAAATCTTGTTATGTGAAAAATGTTAAAATTAGTTTTTAAAAAGTACAAAAAGGGTTAGGGACATAGCTCAGTGGTAGAGTGTCTTCTTAAAATGTGCAAGACTGTAGGTTCAATCTCCAGTACTTTGTGCGTGTGTGTTATGTGTGCATGTGTGTATGCGTGTGTGTTATGTGT
>CAJQZJ010001558.1:26150965-26187402 GCA_907164525.1 Lophiomys imhausi
CAAAAAAAAAAAAAAAAAAAAAAAAAAACAAACAAAATTGCTCATCTTTCATCATTGGCACGTTAAATTGCTTGAGAGCACAGAATTTTATTTCTAGAACAGTAACTATTTGTTAAAATAACAAAGGGGTGGGAGTGAGGCCAGGACACAAATAGATGCCCCAAGCCCTAGAGAGGTAGGTCTAAAGGCTCAGGTACACCCCTTCCATAGGGAAAACCATAACTCCGGAAGGTGCTTGGGGCTGTTTATTCTGTGAAAGGAAATATAGTACAATAAAAGCGGTTTATTCGAGCCAACCAGGGAGTGGGTGGACCACTCAGACTTCCAGAAATGAGGTATTGTGAGTGGGCCATAGAACTCAATGAGCTGCGCCCTGCGGGGGAGAAAAAAGAAAACAGTAGAGAGGCAGCCGAGAGCAAACAGGATTCCTCCCCTCCCCAACCCCACAACTCCACCCTCTGGGGTCCCACCTCCTTTTTCCGGCAATCGCCACACACTACGCCAAAGGTCGCGTTCACCAGCTGTATTCCACACAGCAATGTTTCCAGACTTGAGGCGACCACCAGTATTGAGAAGAGAGTCACGTTCCAGGGTACCACGTGAGGTGGTGCCTCACATAAATTCCATAGAGTGTCATTGCGCAAGTAAGCTCCTCTGTGGACGGATAGGGGCATTTAAGAGAAGCTGCCCACACAGCAAGGCCCCACCGCCACCCAGGGCAAGGGTCTACTAAGATCTGCTCGATGGGCCACTTGGAAGGATCTCTCTAGATGCTCGGTCTGATCCATTGTTTCTGGACCACGTAGGAAAGGCAGGTGGGGTGAGCCACACAACAGGGAGGATACAAGTACAAAGTAGATCTTACTGGGTTTCTTGGAAGTGGTAGTCCCACTTGTTGTTTATTAAGCATTTGGGTCCGATTCGGAGCCCAGTTGCCGCCACTGAGAGGCAGTAAATGGCACCGAGTATTCCAAAGGCAGAGGAGAAGATTGAGCGCAGCATCTAGACCCGCAGTAGAAAAGCAGGGTGAGTAGGCCCGCCTCCTCCCTTGGAGAGCCACACATGCCCAATTCCTCCCGCATATTGCAGCACTTCTGTTCAGCCTGCCTAAAAATACATTTCTCTTTAAACCCCGGGTATGAAGTTAGGCGAATTCTAAAAGCCATCTACCCCGGAGGTTCATGGGGCTTGTAGCCCCCTCTGGTCAGGTTCATTGGAGACCCAAGACTGGCACCTGAGACCTCATAGAAGCTGCTTGCAGACAGTGCTCTGGTTCCATGGGGAAGGGATCAGAAACCAAGTCCTAAACTTCTGAATTTGGTTCTTACCCTGCAGCGATTCCCGCAGCAACCCGCACCGCAGCAGCCCTTTCCCCCTGCCCGGACTGCTGCCATTCCCGGACACAGCACCTGTGGGATGAGAGTTGATGAGAGCAGGCTCTCCTAGATCCTCAGGGCGGCACTCGCTTCATTGCCCATCTCCTCAAGGGAGCTGCCCATGATGCCCTCAGCCCTTTGGACCATGAAACCTTATCTACACTTCTCTCTTATGGTTGGACTCAACCTTAATTTATCATTACTTATATGTCTGCCTTATCTCTGTTCAGATTGTAGCTTCCTGGAGGGTTGGGTCTATCTTAGACAAAAGGCCATCCAACATTTGGGCTGGGGGGGGGGACGACAATATTATATATTCTACACAAATATTGTCTCATGGTAGGTACCTCCCTGAACGGGAGTCAGGATCTTCATTTCACTCCATGAATTGATTGCTTTCTCAGAGTATCAATTTTGTCACTTGTAAAAGTGTCAAAAATCCCAGACTGGAGAGATGGCTCAGCATTTAAGAGCACTGGTTGTTCTTCCAAAGGACCTGGGTTCAAATCCCAGCTCCCACATGGCAGTTCACAGCTGTCTGCAATTTCTGGGCGTGGTAGCAAATGCCTTTAATCCTAGCACTAGGGAGGCAGAGGCAGGTGGATCTCTGTGAGTTCAAAGCTAGTTTGGTGTACAAAGTGAGTCCAGGACAGCCAGGTATAAACAGAGAAAACTTGTCTCGAAAAAACCAAAAAAAAAAAAAAAAGACAAAATCTCAAGACCTATCTCAAAAGATTGTCCTCAGGGTTAATGAGACAACAGGATGATTTCATGTCATGGGTGACTCAGAGAGAATGCCCCATGAAATACATTCCTTCAACAGTACAATAGGACTATGGTATTAGAAGATACAATGAGCAGGAATGATGGTTGTGTGTGTTAGGATTTACACAAAAACTCTGGGGTGTATTCCAGGGTTTCCTAAGAATCAACTCCTAATTTTTGTTTTCTCCTTGTGGCCTTTATCATGAAGCTCATACAGGCCCAGGTAACTGGTAAGCTGTTCCCCTCTGCTAATAGTCACTTCCGGGTACCCAGAGAGCCATATCAGACTGCCTGAAGAAAATGGTCATTTGAATGTCTTAGTTTTAACTCAGCTCCAACAAGGTTCATGCCAACCTCACAATAGCCCCAAGTTCATCTGTCTTTTGTCTTTCTTGTCTTCATCAGTGGAAAAATATCCATCAATTCACCTAGGCTGGGAGATTTTAACCCTCCTATACATGGGCTGACTTTATGTCTTCTATAATTTTCCTCAATGGCTTCTAAATCTTTTAGTCCTTTTTTTCTTTCACACACTCACCCTCTACTCCCTTTCCATAAGCAAGATATTCTCTGCTTCCCTAATGGATTCTTATCACTCTTGTCTCACATCATCCCACACTCCATCCCACACACTAGCACTTGATTAACTTAATATCTAATTGTTCTCTTTTTTTGGTTTTTTGAGACAGGGTTTCTCTATGTGACAGCTCTGGTTGTCCTGGACTCACTTTGTAGACCAGGCTGGCCTCTATCGAACTCACAGAAATCCGCCTGCCTCTGCCTCCCAAGTGCTGGGATTAAAGGCGTGTGCCACCACTGCCTGGCTGGTTTTTTCAAGACAGGGTTTTTTCTCTGTTTATCCTGGCTCTCCTGGACTCACTTTGCAGACCAGGTTAGACTTGAACTCACAGAGATCCACCTGTCTCTGCCTCCCAAGTGGTGGGATTAAAGGCATGTGCCACCATGCCCCGCGATCTAATTGTTCTTTTATCTACTTAGTTCCTTTGAGGTATCTTCAAAGACACCCTAGGCTGATTGAGTGTATGTGTTCTGTCCTGTAATCCCAGTAAGTGGGACCGGGGCTGAGGCTAGCCTGGGCTACATAGCAAGTTCCAGGCCACCATGGACTACATAGTAAGACTCACAAAGACTCAACTATATAGCAAGGCATTTGAGACTCCCTTACTCTGCCTCTAGCCTCAGCACAACAGCCCTTGTCCTTGTACCTTAGTCCCATCAGGTGACATTCTTCACTGACCTTGCATCCATGGATTTACATAGCTGAAGTTTTTGTTCTTTTGTTTTATACTGAGGCTTGAACCCAAGGGTCTGGTGCATGGTAGGCAACTGTACTATCATGAAGCCCATCTCCAGCCTATTTTTCTTTTAAATGTTAACTTATTTTGAGACAAGGTCTGCTGTAGCCTAGGCTGGCATTAACCATGATCCCTTGCCTCCAAAGTACTTGGATTGCAGGTATGCTGTTGGGGCTTGTGGCCCACAGTATGCCACTAAACCTGACTTTCTCCCAGCACCCCTCCCCCATCTTTTTTTTTCTTCCTTTTTGTTTTGTTTTTCAAGACAGGGTTTCTCTGTGTAGCCCTGGCTGTCCTGGACTCACTTTGTAGATTAGGCTGGCCCCAAACTCACAGAAATCTGCCTGCCTCTGCCTCTCAAGTGCTGGGATTTCACCACCGCTCCCGGCTCTGTCATTTTCTCTTTTCCTTTCTCTCCTCTTCTTTCTCCTCCTCTTATCTCCCCCCCTCACCCCAAGTTTTCACTATTTAGCACCCAGGAAAGACTTGAACATCAGATTTTCCTGCTTTGGCTTTCTGAGTTCTGAGATTACATGCATACAGCAGCAGGCCTGGCCTCCACAGCTGACTTGATCACGCACAAGCAAGTCTTGGCTGATATGCACGCAACAAGAGGCGGTATTTTGTTCTCCAGGAAAGGGCCTTAAAGTTTTAGTTCCATCATTAGTAGCAACCTCAAGCCTGCTTAGTTCAGCTGACCTATCAGTGTCAGCTCTCTCCCTTTTCCTCCCTCATGACAGATCTAAGGACAATATTGACACCTTGCTTAGCCTTTCTGGAGCCATCACTTGTGCAAACACCTGGAATTCCCTTTTTTTTTTTTTTTTTTTTTTTTTTTTTTAGTTTTTTGAGACAGGGTTTCTCTATGTATCTCTGGCTGTCCTGGACTCACTTTGTAAATCAGGCTGGCCTTGAACTTATAGAGATCCATCTGTCTCTGCCTCCTGAGTGCTGAGATTAAAGGCGTGAGCCACCATGCCGGGCTGATTTACTGATTTTTGTTCATTTTATTTGCTGGGAGATTATTTCACTTTGTGACCTGGGTTGCCCTGGAACTCACTATGTAGCCTATACTGGCCTTAAACTTGCAACAGTCCTCTCTGCTTCTACCTCCCAAGTGCTAGAATTACAGGTCCCAGCCACCACATCTGGCTCTATTTTACTTTTGGTTTTTCAAGACAGGATTTCTCTGTGTAACAGTACTGGCTGTCATGGAACTTGATTTGTAGACCAGGCCTTGAACTCACAGAGATCCACATGCCTCTGCCTCCTGGGATTAAAGGCATGTACCACGTCACCCAGATAGGCTCTATTTTAAAAAAAAAAAAGATTTATGGGGGCTGGAGTGATGGCTCAGTGGTTAAGAGCACTGACTGTTTGTCCAAAGGACCTGGGTTCAATTCCCAGCACCCATATGGTAGCTCACAAGCATCTGCAATTCCAATTTCAGAGGACCTAATGCATTTTTGATCCTTGTAGGTCCCAGGCAGGACTGTGATGCACAGGCAGACATGCAGGCAAATGTCCATACACATGAATTTTTAAAGATTTATTTTATGTGTGCTGTGAGGGCCTTTGTGTGTACACATGTGCCACACCTGTACTTGCTGTCCGTGGAGGCCACAAAAGTGTGTTCCTGCCTGGAGCTGGAGTAAGCAGTAGAGCCTCCGTATGGATGCTGGGAACCAAACCTGGTCCTCGGCAAGAGTAAGCGCTTTTTTATTTTTGGAGTCAGTGTCTATGTAACTCTGGCTGTCCTGGAGGTCAGTATACAGAGCATGCTGGCCTTGAACTCACAGAGATCTGCTTGCCTCTGCCTCCCAAGTGCTGGGATTAAAGTGTGCCACCCCAGCCAGCAGCTGTAAGTGCTCTTAACCACTGAGCCATCTGTCCAGCACTCTTCCCCTTTTAAAGGAAGGGTCTGTTTATGTTGCCTCTTACACAGGCTGGCTGAAACTCTCAGTTCTTCTGCTTTCGTCTTCAAACAGCTGGGAGCCAGACGCAGTCTTGCATGCTCATTAATTGTACTGTTTTGGAGGAAAGAGAAGATCTAGGGCTTTACGCTCATCCTTAGTTACATAGTTAGTTCAAGACACACTGGGTTTCATGTGACCTTGTCTTAAAAACCAAAAAGAAGCCGGGCGGTGGTGGCGCACGCCTTTAATCCCAGCACTTGGGAGGCAGAGGCAGGCGGATCTCTGTGAGTTCGAGGCCAGCCTGGTCTACAAAGTGAGTCTAGGACAGCCAGAGCTGTTATACAGAGAAACCCTGTCTCGAAAAACCAAAAAAAAAAAAAAAAAAAAACCAAAAAGAAAAAAGTTTGGCCTAGTGATGCTCTTCAGCAGTCCCAGCATTTAGGGGGTAAATGGGTTCAAGTCTATCCTCAGCTACATAGAGAGCTCAAGGAGAGACTGATATGAAACCTTTCCTCAAAAATAAAAAAACTTAAACAACAAAACCCAACCAATAACAACAAAAACCATGTTGGGGTTTTTCTTTAAACCAACACGTCTGCAGAGGTAGACAGATCTCTGTGAACTTAAGGCCAGTCTTGTCTACACAGTGACTTCTAGGCCAGTCAGTGTCACACACTGAGATGCTGTCTCAAAAAAGCAAAAACAAAACAAAACAATGAATACACACACACACACACACACACACACACACATACGGTCTCTCTTGCTCTCCCTCCAGCCTACGACTTCAGATACTCACTTTATCACTGAATTACACCCCTAGTCCTGAGTCCTGAGTTTAACCAATTTCAAGTGACCTACTTGTATATTTATACTTATACATACATACATATATATATATATATATATATATATATATAGTGGAAGCAAAGTTGGAGTTTACTAAGAAAAGTTTTTTTTAGCACTTGGAAGGCAGAAGCAGGCAGTACTCTGAGTTCAAGGCCAGCCTGGTATACAAAGAAAGTTCCAAGCTACACAGAGAAACCCTGTCTTGAAACACACACACAAAGAAAGAAAGAAAAAAAGGAAGGAAGGAAAGAAAGAAGGAAGAAGAAAAGAAAAAGATTTTTGTTAAAGATAAGTGGTGCAGGCCTTTAATCCTAGCACTTAGGAGGCAGAGGCAGGTGGATCTCTGTGAGTTCTAGGTCAGCTAGGGCTATCTATATAGAAAGACTCTCTCAAAAAAGAAAAAAAAATTGTTTAAAAATACAGGTTTGCTGGGCGGTGGTGGCACACGTCTTTAATGCCAGCACTTGGGAGGCAGAGGCAGGCGGATCTTTGTGAGTTCGAGGCCAGCCTGGTCTACAAAGCGAGTCCAGGACAGCCAGAGATATTCAGAGAAACCCTGTCTCGAAAAACCAAAAAAAAAAAAAAATACAGGTTTAAGCATTCAGAGTGGGTCGGGCAGTGGTGGCGCACGCCTTTAATCCTAGCACTCAGGAGGCAGAGGCAGGCGGATCTCTGTGAGTTCGAGGTCAGCCTGGTCTACAAAGTGAGTCCAGGACAGCCAGGCTGTTACATAGAGAAACCCTGTCTTGAAAAACCAAAAAAAAAGCATTCAGAGTGAGGGGAAAGACAGTAGTACATGCATTTGAGTAGCACAGGGTTATCAAGAGATTTTTACTTTTTAAAATCCAAGTATTTGCTTCCATTTCTTGAGCTCCTGGACTCAAGAGATCTTTCTGCTTGTAGAACCTTGGATATTGGGGATGAAAGGCAAACAGCGGGGTTCTTGTTACAGGTGCTACACACAGACATGCTTACTCTGTGAAAATCCACTGAGCCTGGAGGGCACTCAGTGGTACAGCTTGTGCTTGGCATGAGAAGCCCTTGGGTCCCACACCTGGTAGTCCTCATCCTGAAGGTTTTAAAATAAAAAAAGAAAAGCCGAGAATTGGGCATGGTGGCCTATGTTTATAATCCCATATAGACTGTGTCTCAAAATAGGAGACAATTCTTCAGAGTTTTCAGTGGTACTTACAATGTGTTTCAAATCATTCACCATGTCTTTCAAAGGTGTATGGCATCTGCCCGCCTCAAACCTCATGTCATCAAACTTCACCTTAGCTCTACCGGCTGCCTGGCTGATTCTTGGATGTGGGACCCCTGTTTGTTTGTAATGCTCCTCCTTTTTTATTTTTTATTTTATTATTTTTCTCGAGAGAGACAGGGTTTCCCTATGTAGCCTTGGCTGTCCTGGACTCGCTTTGTAGACCAGGCTAGCCTGAAACTCACAGAGATCTGCTTGCCTCTGCTTCCCTGAGTGCTGGACTTAAAGGTGCACACCACCACACTCAGTTGCTCCTCCTTTTAAAAAAATGTTATCTAGCCATCAGTCCTGACATCATCCTATAAAAACCTTGGAAACACTACAAATTATGTCCCCAGGTTGTAAGTGTGGCTCAGTGGCAGAGCAAGTCCTTGGCAGGTACCAAGCCCCAGGGTTGGCCGATCTATAATTATCAGATAGAAAGAAGAAGAGAAAAGAAAGACAAAACAAGTGCCTCACTTGCCATTAGAGCTCTCTGTGATGATCCCTACAGAGAGAGAGAGAGAGAGAGAGAGAGAGAGAGAGAGAGAGAGAGAAGTTCGAACTCTCTACTTTCCTGTCTCAACTACAGTGCCGGCCTTACAGGAATGGCCACCACACCCCGCATCATCTTACCATTTATTTTCTTCATTCATCCAGCGAGTATGAGCTGAACACCTTGGAAGGGAGGCCGACCTTGCTCTCTCAGGGTTTCTATTCTTGCTTCCTTTGGGATCTTTTGCCTTATCAATGGAGCACAGCCATTAGGAAGAGCATAATATGGTACTTCCCATAAGGCTGCTGGGAATGAGGACGCTGAGAGCACCCAGCAAGACCCACTGAAGCAGGCAAGTGCACTTGGGTAGATGAGTAGGAGGTTTAGGTTGGAGACATACCTGAGGTGAATCCATGCAGGAGGTAGCAAATAGGAGACATGATGTCAGAGGGCAAGGGAAGGGAGTTGCTTGCTATCAAGAGAGGAATCTCCATTAGCTAATAAAGATGTGGCCAGCAGAGGGCACCAAAGTGCAACTTCTCCCAGAGAATTTTAACAGCCAGTTGTGCTACAGGTGGGAAACTGCTAGGTAGACCCCTTGTCTTTATCCTATGAAGATGACACACTAAGTTAGCCATCCAAAAGTTCCCCCAAATGGCCAGGCATGGCAGCACATGCCTGTACTTGAGAGACCCAGCCAGGAAGAACTCAAGTTCTAGGCTGGCCTGGGTTATATGGTGAGTTCCAAGATAGCCTGAAGTACAATCAGGATATGGCTTCTAAACAAACAAACAAACAAATAAATAAATAAGCAAGCAAGCAAAAAGTAAAAAAATGAAAAAAGTAAATTCTATAAATGGGAGGGAGTTGGAAGATAGAGGAAAATCTAGAATATTTGTGTCTCTCCTTCCCTTACTTTTTTTGCTTTTGGTTTTTCAATACAGGTTTTTTTTTTTTTTTTTTTTTTTTCTGTCCTGGTTGTCCTGAAACGTGCTCAGTAGATCAGGCTAGGCTCAGACTCAGAGATCCACTCACCTCTGCCTCTGGCATGCTGGGACTAAAGGCGAGCGCCAGCACGCCCGGCTCTTCTCTCACTTTTACTAGATCCTAGTCTGCAGGAAGAATGGGGCATCTCCCCTAAAATACTGACCTAGGTGCAAGGTTATTATCCTTAGCACTGAATTTAAACAGACTGGGGATCCTGGGAGGTGAGCTGAGAAGGAGCGACCATGGAAAAGAGGGACAGCTGGTAGAGTATCTGATCTGAGATATCAACATGGCTACAAAGGTTGTTCTAGGCAACCACCCTTGCTCCTTGTGGCACTGTCTAGAAACCGCCCACACAACCAGCTGCTACTTTTCTTCTGCCCTCCTCATAAGGTTTTCTCAGCATATGCTCAGTAGTAGAGGCAAGGAGGGGCGTGGAGAACTTGCTCCCACCTAGTAGGAAGCTCCTTCCCTCATTCCCTCAGACACTGAGCTCAGGACCCCAGCCAGGGCTCTTCCAGGACCTTCCACAGAAGGTGTGTGAGCAGATGGACAGGCTCCTGGTCCCCACCAAGCCCTTGCCATACCTTCCAGGCCAAACCAGTCCTTTCCCCTCTTTTCCACTCTAATCTGTCAACAATCCCTTAGCATGGTACCCAGGTGGCAGGCCAATGCTCCAGCATTCTCACCATCAGGCCCCCTCCAATGAAGCCACCCATGAGCCAAACTTGCAAGCTGAGGTTGCCATTTGTCCAGGTCGTCTTCCCATCGGGTGCCAGCAGGAGGGCATTGGCTACGATGCAGATCAGGGAGAGAGGGATGAGGGAGAGCCCCAGGCAGCGAGCACACTTTCCAGTACACATGACCGAAGCTTGGGGAAGGCAGGCAGTGAGTGATAGTGAGCGGGAAGTGCCAGGGTCCAGAGGGAAACAGGCTGGAGCTTGGAGCAAAGGTCTGAGGGGAGGAGTGCCAGAAAATGGTAGGATGGAGATGATAAGAGAGAGGAGGTGGAGGGGCTGCTGCTAGTGAGCTGAAGAGGAGGATGTGGTGTGGAAGCTTGTCACACGAAGGAAGGTGACTGGGATCAGGGTCTTCTTCCTTGGTCTGGACACACCTTTCTACAGTCCTCGTTTACTTGACGACTCAGCTGAACCCTTCACCTCTGGAAGTCTTAATTGTGTCATCTGTGAAAAGGTTGAGTGAAGCACTTGCCTGGAGAGCTGGTTGTAAGGACTCAGTGGGTGGAGGCAGAAGGATTTGGAAATAAGGAAGCCCACAACAGGTGTATGGTGGCCTCACGGTTTTTGTCCCACAGGGAGAGATTTTTCTGTAAAGAAACGAAAAAGACTATAGTGGAGCCACGCAGAGCCACACACCGGTGTGCTACTCAGGAAAAGTGTATGTTTGAGGCCTACCTGGGTTACATCGCAAGGCCTTGTTTGAAGAAACAAAAAGGACAATAATGACTTCTTGTTTATTTCTTCTTCTCAATTTTTTTTCTTTTGTTTTGGTTTGTTTGTTTTTTTTTGAGATAGGGTTTCACTGTGTAGCTCTGGACATCCTGGCCTCGAACCTGGAGATCTGCCTGCCTCTGCCTCCCAAGTGCTGAGAGTAAAAGTGTACGCCACCACTGCCCAGCATTCACATTTTGTTTATACACCTCTTTTTGTTTCTCAGAGTGGATTCAAGAATTCCGTCTCTGGCCTCAGTAGTTCAGGGACAGCTGTACGAACGGAAACAGCCCCGTTTTCTTTCCATCTAATTTCAGTTTTATGTGTCTGAGTACTTTGCCTGTATGTATACCTGTGAACCACTCGTGTGCCTTATTCTGTGTAAACCAGAAGAGGATCCTGTAGGACTGAAGCTACAGGCAGTTGTGAGCTACCATGTGGGTGCGCGCTGGGAACCAAACCAGGACCTCAGGAGTGGCCAGTGCCCTTAACCACTGAGCCACCTCTCCAGATTTGTTTTTTTGTTTTTGTTTTTGAAACGGGGCCTTGCTATCTAAACATGGATGACCTGTAACTTGCTATGAAGACCTGGTCTTAAACTCATGATATCTACCTGCCTCTACCTCCTGTGTAACTGAAAAAAATTTTTTTTCCATTTTTCGAGACAGGGTTTCTCTGTATAACAGCTCTGGCTGTCCTGGACTTACTTTGTAGACCAGGCTGGCCTTGAACTCACAGAGATCCACCTGCCTCTGCCTCCTGAGTGCTGGCATTAAAGGCATTCACCACCACACCCAGCGAAAATTTTTTACTTAAAACACTTATATTTATTAATACTTAACAATCACCACCTATAAAACACCTATAACCTACAATATCTAATACCTATAAACACGTACTACCTAAGAACATTTAATCAACTCCACTTTAATTTCCTTGAAAGAATATTAAAATTCTCTAACTCAGGTCCATTCGGTCATCTTGATTAAAAGTATAGCCAGGCGGTGGTGGCACACGCCTTTAATCCCAGCATTCGGGAGGCAGAGGCAGGCAGATCTCTGCGAGTTCGAGGCCAGCCTGGTGTACAAAGTGAGTCCAGGACAGCCAGGCTGTTACACAGAGAAACCCTGTCTTGAAAAACCAAAAAAAGTATAGTGTAACAGAATATTTTTATTTATAAACACTTACATTTATTAATACTTAACAAACACCTATAAAATACTTGAATCCTATAACCTAAAACCTATAATCTAAAATCTATAATCTAAGAATACCCTAATATCTAAGAACACTCTATACCTATCTAAAAACACTTAACTAACACTATTTTACCTTTCTTAAAAGAATATTAATATTCTTAGTGTAGGTCTTTGCAGGGTGATTTGGTTTACAGCAGTCCCATCAGGTAGTCTCTTTCAAACTTAAAGTCTGTTTGGCCTTACTTTGCCAGTTTGCAAGATAAATTTATTTCAACCACCAAATTGTAGCCAGTTTATTTTTGGTTGTGAGCCTGGCCTTTAACGGCTGAGCCATCTCTCCAGCCCTGTAGCCAGTTTATAAAGTCAGTCTGTTCCAACTGCCAAACTGAGGCCGGCCTTTTCCACAACTGAGACTCACCTCCACGGTCTCTTTGGCCCTGGGCACGCCTCATGGTCATAAGCCTCTCCAAGCAGCTTCCAAACTTCGCTCATCTTGTTCACTTTTTTGGCGCTCTGAGGTCCCAAAACTGACGCCTTCAAGAAACTCTCAGCAGGTTTTATGCCATTCCTTTGCCTCTACCGCAATCTAAATTCTGTTAATGGTGTACTTTGCTATGCATTTCTTCAGCATGACTTTTCAGTTGGCGAGGGCAGGAGGAAGAGGGAAATCGTGTGGAATTCTCTGGCTGATATATCGCCGTATTTTGAGATCCTTGGCAGTGTCGAGGGTTCATGAAATTTCTCACAATGTCCAGAGCCCCATTGCTTCTCATGGCAACCGACATCACCTGTGAGGCTTGGGCACTAAAGAGAACTAACTAACTTCTGCCACAGTCTAGCTCCGGCAATTACAGCAGAATTATCTTCAGCTTGGTTCACCTCCCTCTGAGCCTAACTTTGCAGGTTTGTGTGATCAGTTCCACAGTCTCATCAGCCTGTGCGTTCTTCACAGGTCAGGCCTATGATAGCAATTCCCTGGAATCGCTAGTCTCAATTTTCTATGATCTCCTCCACCGAGCTGTCTTCATGCTTTGTTCATTCGTTAGCGTACCTTAGGCCTTTTTGTTTCTGGTGACTGTTGTCAGTCTCTGTGGTTTAGAGTTCCAGCTGTGTTCATGTAGCCTTAGGGCATAAGGCCTACATTGCTTAATCTCCAGCACATTTGTTCCTCTTCTCCATCATGAGCAAAAGAGAGAGTCATGTGAAAACCCCAAGTTTATATAGGGGGTCATCTAGTGGTCTTCTGAAATGTCCTATGGACTCTTGAACTCTCTTGAGGAAACTTGCAATTCCCTTGACTTTTGTGGCTTTGTAGCCACACCACTGGAAGCCCTTCGAAGGCCTCAGTCTAATCTGGGTTCAACCCATCTTGTAAGGCTATTAGCAGCTAAAAACAATGTCAAACCATAAACCCTATTTTTAGTCCATATGCTGCCATGCATAGTGCCCATAGGTGCCAGGCTGATCTTCCTGCCCTTGAAGGATCCTTACTAATTCTAACCAATTACACTCCTGAGTGCTGGGATTAAAGACATGCCACAATGCTAGGTTCCCATTTTCATTCAGTTTTGTTCATATTCTGAAACCAAAGAAGTTCTGGTTTTTTGTTTTGTTTTGTTTTTTGGTTTTTCGAGACAGGGTTTCTCTGTGTAACCCTGGCTGTCCTGGACTCACTTTGTAGACCAGGCTGGCCTGGAACTCGCAGAGATCCGCCTGCCTCTGCCTCCTGAGTGCCAGGATTAAAGGCGTGTGCCACCACACCTGGCAGAAGTTCTGGTTTTCTTGAGGTATTGAAGGTGCTAACAACCTGCTATTATCATGAGAGAAGTCCGGCCTGTTGGAATGTACATTTAGAGGGGAAAAATGGAGAGATAGAGAGGTTTTTTTGTTTTCAAGACAGGCTTTCTCTGTGTAGTCCTGGCTGTCCTAGAACTCGGTCTGTAGGCCAGGCTGGCCTTGAACTGGGATTTAAAGGCGTGCGCCACCACGCCAGGCTGAAATCAGTTTTTTTACAGATTTATTTTTATTTTTTGTGGATGTGTGTTTGACCTTCATGAATGTCTGCACACTATATTCATGTGGTGCAGGAAGAAGCCAGAAGAAAGTATCAGAACTCCCAGAACTGGAGTTACAGAAGCTTGCTAGCATCCATGTGAATGCTGGGAATTGAACCTGGGTCATCTGGAAGAGCATTCAATACTCTTAACCGCGGAGTCATCTATCCAGCCCCTGGAGTCATTTAGAAACAGGAATTCCTTAAGGCCTTGCTCTTAGGACCTTGTGCTGGAGAGTGTTGGATTCAGGGTTTCAGGACTAAGCGCCAGAGCACCCTTGAAGGATTCACCCATGCTTGGGAACTTGTGGTGGTGCCATAGAGAGATGGGGGTTGCAGGAAGTACCCTAGGACCTCACAAGAGCAGCTGACGACAGTGCCATAGGGAACAGGTGGCTAGGCAGGAGCCTCTGTTGAATCTCCTGCCTAAACTGCTATAGACACTTGGGAAATGGAGAAACTAGGTGCCTCTCAAAAATAAATGGCAGAATTTTGGAGGCATCACTGTTATCTGTAAGAGACAGGAGCTGCATAGAGAAGCAGCAATGAAGAATTTGCCTCTTAAATGAATGGACACCTGGAAAAAAAAAAGTACTTTGAACTTTCCCCCATCTGCTTGAGCTGTTTGCCTCTGACTCATAACAATTTTCACAGTCATTGATATTTGGCGTTGCTTCTGTTGGCTTCTTTAATGCTTCCATATTCCCAGGGCAGTCAGTTTCAGCTTTCAGTAGACAGGGGCAGGATTCCTCCAAGTTTGAGCACCAGCCTGAGCTACATAGTGAGTTCCCCCTTGGTTAGGGTTTACAGTGAGATCTTGTCTCAAAGTAGACACAACACAGAACAAAATTTCTGAAGTGAAGGAGTCCAGAATGGCAGTGGAGAAGTGGGTCAATCTGAACAAGCCATGAAGACACAAATGCATGAAAATATCACAACTAAAACCATTACTTGTTTTATCAACTTAAAATTTTAAAATTCCACGATGCTTCTGATATTTTTCTGCCGTTTTCTTTAAAGTTTTTCATTCTTTTGTGCTTCTGGAGGCATGACTTTTTTTGTTTGTTTGTTTTGTTTTTTGATACAGGGTTTCTCTGTGTAGCCTTGGATGTCTTGGACTCACTTTGTAGACCAGGCTGGCCTTGAACTCACAGAGATCCGCCTGCCTCTGCCTCCTGAGTGCTGGGATTAAAGGCGTGCGTCACCACGCCCGGCTGGAGGTTTGTCTTAAAGCTGAAACAGTGGCTATTTTTAAACGCTGTGTATCATCCTTTAGCTTGTCCTTCTGCCTCTCTCTGAAACACCTCAGATTGCTTGTCCCTTCTGGAGCCTTCTCTGATGGACTCTATACAGATGGCTTACCTTGTCTACAACAACTGGATCTTGTGAGCTGCTTTAAAAAGGGAACCACTTGCTCTAATTCCTCAGCCCTCCCTGTATTGATGTCCTTTGATATGCTGGTTGGTGGCCCCTCATGCTGGAAGTGGAACACACCTCTACTACATGGGCACAATGAAATGTGGGCAAGCAGAATCAACAAGACCTCAGTATCATTATACATAGAACAAAAATAAGTCTAAAAAAAGAAGTATTGTATGGTGTCAGGTCACTAACAATGACACCAGAGGATCATGCTAGGCCACCCACTGATTAAAAAAAAGAAAAAAGTCTAAGACACAAGGAAAAAGCCCCGATTGGATGCCAATCTAGATCACTTGCCCTCTAGCCGACCCTTACATGTGTGAATGAAATAAATGCTTATATTTATATGCCATGAACACTAGGAGACTTTATTTTATTAAAATTGTGTCAGTGTGGGTGTGAGCGTGTTCTGTCCGGTTCTCGAGACCCCCAAAGACCACCAAGGAGCCGTCACCAATGCAAAAGCATAAGGGTTGTATATTCAGGGCAAGCTTAAGCTTGGGCTCAACTCTCACTGACACAGCAGCTGAAGTTGGAGTCCCGAGTTCAAGAAGTGTAGAGCTTATATAGCAACTCAGACAAAGAAGCAGTTTTTTTACCATATGATTGGATAACATTTGGGTAACTAGTCATGTCCGTTTCTGATTGGCTCGTTGTTATTGATCAACCAGCTGTGGCCAGTTTGGCCACCGAAGTTCCGTTTTGACATCCTTTGATAGTTAAGGAATTTTTCAGTAATCCAAACAACAGATGGTATGGTCGATATGACCTGGCCCAAATGGAAAGTTTTTGTTTTGGTTAGGGATTCTAAGAAAATCATGATAATATGCACGAATAGCAACAGATCAG
Source organism: Lophiomys imhausi (assembly GCA_907164525.1). Classification (NCBI taxonomy): domain Eukaryota; kingdom Metazoa; phylum Chordata; class Mammalia; order Rodentia; family Muridae; genus Lophiomys; species Lophiomys imhausi. The sequence continues at coordinate 26,166,885 of CAJQZJ010001558.1, forward strand.
AGGCCAGAACAGGGCTACCTTTACCTAGTTGAAGGTCCTTCTCCTTCAGCAGCATAGCAACAGCTGGGACCATTCCTGGGAATTTGGCTTTAGGACATGAACTTAACTCTTCCCTTACAGTCAACATGAAGCCTAGGATAATAGCCACATTGGTGGACCTGTTAACATTTAGGACATCACAAATTTCCATTTTGACAAAACTCTTTCAGATTCCACAAGTCCACACGTGTGCCATGGCACAATTGTGGGGGCCAACGACAACCTCTGCTGTCAGCCCCTGCTGCTGGCCTTGTTTGAGGTAGGGTTTCTCCTTTGTCACTACACTTGCCAGGCTAGCTGGCCCATGGACTTCTGAAGATCCTTCTCTCTTCACTCAACAGTTACTATAGGACCATTGGGGCATAGGAGCGCACTGTCATGTCTGGCTGCACATCTGGCTTCCGTGTGGGTTCTGGGATTTGAACTCAGATCCTCACACTTGCCCAGCAAGCCTTTTACCCACTGAGTGATTTCATGCTGGGGAAAGTGACCATTAATTTACTATGTAGCTGAGTATGACCTTGAATTCTTTTCTTTTTTAAACAACCAACCAACCAAACAAACAAAAAACATTTCAGGGCTGGAGAGATGGCTACATGGTTAAGAGCACCGGATGCTCTTCCAGAGGATCTGCTTTCAATTCTCAGCACCCACATGCCAGCTCACAACTGTCTGTAATTCCAATTCCAGGGGATCTGATGCCCTCACACAGACATTCATGCAGACAAAACACCAACCAATGCTCTAAAAATAAATAAATAAACAAAATACAACACATTTATCTCATGAAGATTTTTTTTAAAAGAGTCTTGAAGAAAGTATTCTTTGTTTCCTTCGAAATCTTTCCATCACACCAGTAGCAAACCATGTTGTTGTAAAACTGGGTTTAATCATTAACAAGCCTAATTATGTCTCTATCAGCAACAAAACTACTGACAAGAAGAACTGAGTATCAATAGGGAATTTCACTCATAGCTTAGTCATTACATGATATCAGCTAACTAGATTAAGTCTGGTATATGACAGTTGTTATTTATGTAACTGCAGGTAGTCATGGCTTTTCGCTTAAGTTTCCAATTTATGAAACATAACAAGGAGCTAGAATGCAGTCGGAGGACCTGATAGTGACCTGTTTGAAATAGTAATGCTGCCTAATAAACAATAGTGTTGTCAAGTAAGACAGTGTGGCCACTAGGTGGTTTTCCCATTGTTGTCACTGTATTTTCTTTTCTTCCATTGGTTTTTCAAGACAGGGTTTCTCTGTATGATAGCCCTGGCCAGTCCTGGACTTGCTTTGTAGTCCAGGCTGGCCTCGAACTCACAGAGATCCACCTGCCTCTGTCTCCAGAGTGCTGGGATTAAAGGGTGTGCCACCATGCCCTGCTTTGCTGTTTGTTTTTGAGACAGAGTCTCACTATGTAGACCAAGCTGGCCTAGAACTAATAGAGATCTACCTGTCTCTCCCTCCCAAGTGCTGAGTTTAAAGGCATGTACTACCAGGCCCAACTCATGTTACTAATTTTCATTATATATATCCTCTTCATTACATAGTTCTCTCTCTCCCTTTCCTTTTACCCCTCCTTCCAATGTGTGTGTGTTGGAGGTAGACCCAGGCCTGGCCTCATGGGTGATAGGCGAGTTTTCAGCCACTGAGTCACATTGCTAACATTATTATTTCAAGCAACTCTCTATGGATGACATAGCATTAATAAAGCATTAACAAAACACTATAGAGATTTGGAAACATTTCCTCAAACACAGGAGAGATCACAATAGCCAAAAGTGAACTCTGGAGACAACGATTACTGTAGAATTTGGGAGAAAATTTCAGGAAGGACTTTGGTGAATGCACTAGAATTCTGAAGGTAAGAACAAGAAAGAACAGGCTGAGGTGAAAAGGCTCTGGCCTGTGGTTGGAGAGGGATGGGCTTTGTGAAAAACAATTAAAAAAAAACACATAAAGAGAAATGGCTTATTGGAGAGATGGCTTAGCAGTTGAGAGCACTGAATGCTCTTCCAAAGGTTCAATTCTCAGCATCCACATGGCAGTTCACAACTGTCTGTAACTCTAGCTCCAGGGGATCCAACACCCTTACGCAGACATACTTGCAGACACACAACAATGCACATAAAAATAAATCATTTTTTTAAAAAGAGGGTGAGACATAGCACACGTAGAAGGATCAAAAAACAGGCCTTAGACTGAAGAAAAGTTCTTAAATTTAGGGGTAAAGGACCAAAAGCTTACAACACAGAAGCAACAAAGCAAAGTAGTGTTCTGCTTCTCAAAATAAAGATGGTTGAAGAGACGCCATCTTGCAATGACTGGAGTTTGTGTGCCAGCCTGGGGCTTACTGTACAGCAGTGGTTCTCACCCTTCCTAATGCTGCGACCCTTTAATAACAGTTCCTCGTGGTGACCCCTAACCATAAAATTAATTTCGTTGCTACATAATAACTGCAGTTTTTCATACTGTTATGAGTCGTAATGTAAATATCTGTGTTTTCCGATGGTCTTAGGTGACCCCTGTGAAAGGGTTGTTCGACTCCTCAGGCTGAGAACCGCTGTTCTATAGTATGACAAAGAAAAGGCTGAGAGCAAACGAGCACATCCAAGATGCCATCTTCCTGAGGAGAGAGCACGGTGGTGGAGCTCAGGTTGGCTTGGGTTGTCAAGCTGAATTGGGTTGTCAGCAGGTCGAAAGGTTTACCGGCTCACAGGTAGGACTCATCTGGAGAAAATATTTCAATGAAAATCTGAGTGCCCCCAAGAGTAGTGGCACAGGTAATTCCAACACTCAAAAAGTAGAGGCAGGAGTCAGGCCTGACCTTCCTGTAACCCGGCCCATTTGAGGTGACTCTGAAGCGACTGCAGTTTTACCTGACACGCTCTGCTCGAGACGCCATGGTGGCTTCCTGGTGGCGACAGGCTGGATTCAGCTACATCTGGTTCTCCCAGATCTGTGCAAAAGCAGTGAGAGATGCCCAGTAGACTGAGTTCAAAGCAACCGCTGAAAAGACTTCAGGCACCAGCATCAGAACTGTGGAAGTGACGAAGGAGTAGCTGGATCTGACAGAAGCGAAGTGCTGATTCTTCAAAGTGAAGGAATGTGCGTACCTGTTATGGCAGATTGCAGTCAACCTCACCTCCTGGGGACAAAACTGTCAGAAGCCAAGACCCTCGCCTCTCACCCTCACCCCCTACCTCTCCCCACCTGCACAATGTCCCCTGCAGCTTCATCCTGCCTGGCCACCGCAAAGTTCCGGGTTGGCAGTTACAGATTGATTCAAAGCAGTGTACTGTGTCTTCTGAGAAAAATAGGTAGACCACACAATGTTCCAGGGCACATGCCAAGAAGATTCTGTACTTTCCCACCACCTGGCCCCTCTCACCTCCTTCCCTTGTAAAGCATATTATAAAAAGGCGCTTTGCGCTCAAATACACGGCTCTTGACAAGCAATTGCTTCCTTGAGTCCTTTCCCTCTCTCGCCTGTTCTTTTTTCAGGTTGCAGTCCTCCTCGCCCCCACGAATTACTAGGACCCGTGGGTCGGGTCACAAAACTACTCATCTTGTTGATAAATTGACTATGCCAATAAATTAACATGGTTCACTCTCAAAGAAAAGTAGAGGCAGTGCATGGGACAGACCTAGGCCCTCAGCACTCATATCTGCTGTTGTGTAGCTTGGTCTTGTGGGACTCCTAACAGTGAGAGCAGGGACTGTCTCTGACTCTGTGGCCTATCTTTGGGACCCTTTCCTCCTACTGGGTTGCCTTCTGGAGCATTAACAGGAGAGGAGGTGCCTAGTCTTACTGCAACTTGATACATCATGGCTGGTTGATATCCTTGGGAGGCCTACCCTTTTCTGAAGCAAGTTGGAAGAGGAGTGTATGGGGGGTGTGTGTGGAGTGGAGGTGCGGAGGAGGGACTGGGAGAAGAGGAGGGAGGGGAAACTGTGGTCAGGATGTAAAAAAAAAAAAAAAAAAGGAGGCAAGAGGTTAGATGCAAGTTCTTGACCAGCGTGGTCTACACAGCAAGTTCTAGGTCAGTCTGGGCTATATAGAGACACTGTCTCAAAAACAAACAGAGGAGAGGCAGAGGCAGAGGCAGGCAGATATCTGTGAGTTCAAGGCCAGCCTGGTCTACAAAGTGAGTGCAGGACAGCCAGGGCTGTTACACAGAGAAACCTTATCTCAAAAAAACAGAAAAAACAAAACAAAAACAAAAATAAAACCTACCCCCCCAAAACCCCCCAACCACCACCAACAACCAAAGACAAAACAAAACAAATAAATAGAGCAAGCAAAAGAAGCTGGACCTATGCAAAATTAAAAAGGACTCTTAGAGAGCTGGGAGTGTGGCTTTGTGGCAGAAAACTTGCCTACCAGGTATAAGGTTCTAGGAACTAAAAGACACAGACAAAGGGGTCGGGTGCATAGGTCCATCAACTGCAAAATAGCTGTGAGCCGACTATTGTGTGCATGTCTGAGTTTACCAGAATCTGGAGTCATATGACCATGTGAGAAACCAGAACTCATTTCTGAGAATGCTTGGGTTTGGGAACACCGCTGTGTCTCCTCTGTTTGTGGGAAATGATCTTAACTGACCAAGAGATGATAAGAAGTCAAGCTTTCCAAATGGGGAAGTATTTCCATAAGTCTAAATGAATTTTGTTGTTGTTGTTTTTGTGTTGTTTTGTTTTCCAAGACAGGGTTTCTCTCTGTAACAACCCTGACTGTCCTGGACTCGCTTTGTAGACCAGGCTGACCTCGTAGTCACAGAAATCTGTCTGCTTCTGCCTCCCAAGTGCTGGGACTAAAAGCATGTTCCACCACGCCCAGCTAGCCTAAATAATTTTTATAAACATAGTTTCTCACTCAAAAATTAGTTTGAAGAGAAAATATATAATTTAAATACTAAAATTTTGTTAATGGAAGCAAGATAGGAATCATTTATTACATGCAAAACATCTTCAGTCTTTTATAGAATAAAGAAGAAAAAATCTGAAATCTCAGCTAGAGGTGCTCTTAACTACTGAGCCATCTTTCCAGCCCTAAAATAAATTTCTCAGGCATGGTTTGGTGTCCCATAACCATAATCCCAGCACTGTGGAGGCTGAGGCAAGAGGTTTGCCAAGAGTTTGAGACTAGCTTGAGCTATATAATTAGTTTTAGGCCTTTCAGGGAAAGACCCACTTTTAAAAGAGAATTTTTTCCTTTGTGGTTCATTATCAGTAAATGTTTATCTGCATACTTACATGTTTTAATTTTTTTTTAAGTGTAGAGGCTGAGTGGTGGTGCTCCATGCTTTTAATCCCAGCACTTGGGAGGCAGAGGCAGGTGGATCTCCGTGAGTTCAAGGCCAGCCTGGTCTACAGAGTGAGTTTCAGGACAGTCAGGGCTACACAGAGAAACCCTGTATTGAAAAAACAAAAACAATAAATAAATAAAGTGTAGCAACCGTAGATTTATTTGGAGGAAGAGTAAGAAAGGAGTCCCAAGAATTAGAGGGTCTCCAAGACAGGAATACTAGGCTCTGAGATGGTTCAGTGGGCTACCCACCTTGGGAAATTCTATCTTAAAACAACAATTCCATAATAAGAACAAATAAAATTAAAATGGTCAAAAGGCCACCCATGGTTTTACATACCTTTAATTTCAGAACTTGAGTGGTTTGGGCTTACAATGCACAGTGAGATTCTATTTCTTTTTGTTCTCTCTCTCTCTCTCTCTCTCTCTCTTTCATGATACAGGGTTTCTCTGTGTGTAGCCTGGCTGTCCTAGAACTCACTCTGTAGATCAGGCTGGCCTCCAACTCACAGGGATCTGCCTGCCTCTGCTACCTGAGTGCTGGGATTATAGGTGTGCACCACCATGCCTGGCTGGTCCTCAGTCTCTTAAACAAAATTTAACATACTGCTACTAAACAATTCAGCAGTGCCACTTGTTGCTATTTATACCCTAAAAGTTTTGAAAACTCTGTTCATACATAAACCCTGGTGTAGCAGCTTCATTCACAGTACTGGGACTTTGAAGCAACCAAATAAATACTTCAGTGGGAATATTAGTTACAGTTTGCATCCCTGCAATCAGATAACCTGACAGGAGCAACTTCACAGAGGAAAGTACAGAGTCCCAGTCCATCATGGCGCAGAAGGCCAAGTGTGGTCAAGACTCTTTACACAGCTGTGGACCATGAACAGAAAAGGCCAGAGCCAGGAGAGGGTATAGCTTACTTCCCTCAGCTAGACTCCCTGTGATGGCTAATCTTGGTTGTCAACCCAAACACATCTGGAATCAACTAAAACCCAAATGCCAGGCACTCCTGTGAGAAATTTTCTTTTATTTTTTAATGAGAAACTTTCTTTTTGGGTTTGTTTTGGTTTTTTCAAGACAGGGTTTCTCTGTGTAACAGCCCTGGCTGTCCTGGAACTCACTCTGTAGACCAGGCTAGCCTTGAACTCACAAAGAGCCACCTGCCTCTGCCCCCCAGTGCCGGAATCAAAGGCGTGCGCCACCACACCTGTCGAGAAATTTTCTTAATCATATTATTTGAAGCAGGAACACACTCCCTAAAGCTAGGTCACACCTTCTGATGACCACCCACATAAAAGGACATGGAAGACTGAAACTTTCTTGCTTTTTGCCTCCTTGCCCTCACTCTCCATGGCAAATTCATCTATCCTATTGCTGCAGCTGGTATTAAATGTGTGTGTGTGTTTATATATGTCTCTATAAGTTAATACACATATATAAATATATTTATCTTATAAGTTCTGTTCCCTTAGAAAACCCTGACTAGAAATACACTCCCATTACGAAGGTTTCACATCCTCCCAAAATAGTGTCACCAACTGGAGAACAAGTGTTCAAACATCTGAGCCTGTAGACCTTTTGGAGTCAAACCATAACATTTTCTATCTCATAATGTAAAACGAGATCAGTCTACCTTTGAAAATCCCCATAGTTGCTGGCGTGGTGTCATATGCCATTAATCCCAGCATTTGGGAGGCAGAGGTAAGTGGATCTCTGTCACAGTTCTGTCACTGTTCCAGCGTTGTTGATAAGTGTATTGAGGCACTGTGGCACTTCCCTCAAAAAATATTGGCTATTGCTAAAAGAAATGAGCAACTGAAAACATGAAACATTTTCAGAGAACTTAGATTTACATTACTGCCGGTTGTGGTGGCACACGCTGGTAGGATTTGCTGAAGGAGGCAGAGGCAGGAGGATCACGAGTTCAAGGCCAGCCTGGGCTACACATTTTTTACAAAAAAAAGAAAAAAAATAGAAAAAGATTTACATTACTAAGTGAGAGAAACCAATCTGAAATGTGGTACAAGCTCATCTGAAAGATATTTCCAAACCCACAAAATTATGGAGACAGTGACAGTAATTGACAGGGATTGTGGACAGAGGGAGGGATGAGCAATTGTGTCTTTAAATTTTAACTATTTTATTTATTTTATGTGTATGGTGTTTTGCCTACATGTATACCTGTGTAGATGTGCATGCCTGGTGCTCTCAGAAGCCAGAGGAGTCTGTTGGAGCCACTGGAACTGGAGTTATAAATACATGGTTCTGAGCTTCCATGTGGGTGCTGAGAATTAAACCCAGGTCTTTTGGAAGAGGGGTCACGGCTTCTAACCAGAGTTGGCTCTTAACCTTTCAGCCAATCTCTCCAGGTGCCAAGTATATTGTTTTTAGAGAATTGAAATGCACCTGTATGATATTGGTGGAATCCATATGTCATAACCTATTGGTTCAAACATAGAATAGATAACACCAAGATTGAACCCTCATGTGAACCATGGACTCTTGCCGATAATGACATAAATGAAGGTTGACTGATTGCAGCATATGTTCCATGTGGTACAGGATGTTGATAACAGGAGACAATGTGTGTTCTGTGAGGGTGAAGGGACAGTTTTGCTTAGAACCTAAAATACTTAAGCATAGATACATATATTCATGTGTGTGTGTAACTGTGTGTGTGTTTGTGAGAAAGGGAGAGAGAGAGAGAGAGAGGGTGAGAGAATGAGTGTGTCTGTCTCTGGATATGTGAAAATAAATAGACAGGTAGATACAGGATCTTACTAAGTTGCTGAGGCTGGTCTCTATTTTCTGGATTCAAAGGATCCTCCTACTTCAGCTTTTGGAGTGCTGGAACTATGGGTGAATACCATGCCACATAGTCCTTGGATAAAGTATAAACACACACACATCGAAAAGATTACATCGAGGGCTGTGGAGATAAGCAAATGTTAAGAGCACTGGCTGCTCTTCCAGAGGATCCATGCTCGATAACCAACACCCACACAGTAGCTCACAGCCATCTATATCTCTAGTTCCAGAGCATCGTATGCCCTCTTCTGGCCCGTGCAGGCTCCTGGCATCCAAGTGGTGCACAAACATACAAAACACCTATCCAAATAAAATAAAAATTAAAATTAGGCCGGGCGGTGGTGGCGCACGCCTTTAATCCCAGCACTTGGGAGGCAGAGGCAGGCGGATCACTGTGAGTTCGAGGCCAGCCTGGTCTACAAAGTGAGTCCAGGACAGCCAAGGATACACAGAGAAACCCTGTCTCGAAAAACCAAAAAAAAAAAAAAAAAAAAAAAAAAAAAAAAAAAAAAAAAAAAAAAATTAAAATTAAAAAAACATTCTAAAATAATTACATTGTGTTGTTTTTTTTTAAAGATTTACTTGTTTTATGTATATGGGTGTTTTGTCTGCATATACATCTTTATACCAGAAGAATAGTCTCACTATGATCCCATGAGACTACAGTTATAGACAGTTGTGAGCTGTCATGTGGGAATTGAACCCAGGGACTCTGGAAGAACAGCCAGTGCTCTTAACCACCGAGGCATCTCTTCATCCCCTTACATTTTAAAATGGAGACAAGCAACTACTGATGAGCTGAGGGTGTAGCTCTGTAGTAGAGTACTTGTCTAACATTTAAAAGGTCGAGTCACTGCAAAAATAATTAAATTAAAAAGATTTTAAAGCTGAAGTATTTAGGAAGGCATGGACATGAAGTAACAAAGTTTGATGTTAGTTAAAATATCATTTCTCACTCTGGGCGTGGTGGTGCACGCCTTTAATCCCAGAGCTTGGGAGGCAGAAGCAGGCAGATCTCTGTGAGTTCAACTTCAAGGCCAGCCTGGTCTACAAAGCAAGTCCAGGACAGCCAGGAGTATTAGACAGAAAAAGCCTGTCTCAAAAAACCAAATAAAAAACCATTTCTCTGTTGACATTACTGGTAAAATATTAATATGCCAACAGCTGGAAGAACACAGGAGAGAAAGTGAGACAATATTCTTTTTTTTTTTTTTTTTGGTTTTTCGAGACAGAGTTTCTCTGTGTATCCTTGGCTGTCCTGGACTCACTTTGTAGACCAGGCTGGCCTCGAACTCACAAAGATCCGCCTGCCTCTGCCTCCCAAGTGCTGGGATTAAAGGCGTGTGCCACTACCGCCCGGCTGAGACAATATTCTTTTTGCTTGTTTGTTTTTGAGACAGGGTTTCTCTGTGTGTCCTTGACTGTCCTGGACTCACTTTGTAGACCAGGCTGACCTTGAACTAATAAAGATCCACCTGCCTCTGCCTCCCGAGTGCTGAGATTAAAGGCATGCACCACCACACCTGGCTCTTAAAGCAAGGTTGGGGATGAAGTCAGGGGTGAAGTGTGTGCTGTGCATATCCAAGACCCTGTGTTTGATTTCTAGCTTTTTCTTTTCTGTAACAGAATATTTTATTTATAAACACTTATATTTATAGTACTTATCAAACACCTATAAAATACCTAAATCCTATAACCTAAAACCTATAATCTAAAATCTATAATCTATCTAAGAACACCCTAATACTTATCTAAAAACACTTAACTAACACTATTTTTTTTTTTTTTTTTTGGTTTTTCGAGACAGGGTTTCTCTGTGTAACAGCCCTGGCTGTCCTGGACTTGCTTTGTACACCAGGCTGGCCTCGAACTCACAGAGATCCGCCTGCCTCTGCCTCCCAAGTGCTGGGATTAAAGGCGTGCGCCACCACGCCCGGCAACTAACACTATTTTAACTTTCTTTTTTTTTTTTTTTTTGGTTTTTTGAGACCGGGTTTCTCTGTGTATCCTTGGCTGTTCTGGACTCACTTTGTAGACCAGGTTGGCCTTGAACTCACAGAGATCCACCTGCCTCTGCCTCCCAAGTGCTGGGATTAAAGGCATGGGCCACCACACCCAGCAATTAAACAGCTGTGAACTGCCATGTGGTTGCTGGGATTTGAACCCAGGCCCTTTAGAAGAACAGCCAGTGCTCTTAACTGCTGAGCCATCTCTCTAGTTTAACTTTCTTAAAAGAATATTAATATTCTTTTTTTTAAAGATTTATTATTTATACAGTGTTCTGTCCGCAGGTATATCTGCAGGCCAGTAGAGGGCACCAGATTTCATTATGGATGGTTGTGAGCCACCATGTGGTTGCTGGGAATTGAACTCATGACCTCTGGAAGAGCAGCCAGTGCTCTTAACCGCTGAGCCAACTCTCCAGCCCGAATATTAATATTCTTATCGTAAGTCTGTGCAAGGTGACTTGGTTTATAGCAGTCCCAGCAGGTAATATCTTTCAAGCTTAAAGTCCGTTGGGCCTTACTTTGCCAGTAAACAAGGGCAATTTATTTCAACCACCAAATTGTGGCTGGTTTCTAAAGTCAGTCTGTTCCAACCACCAAACTGAGTGGTGGCCCGCTTTTTCCATAGGCTTCACAGCCTAAAGCTACTCTGAGCAGCTTCCGAACTCTGCCCAGTTTGCGGCCAGCCTTAATAGGTTGAATTATGGCAAAGGGTCTTTCTCTCTTGGACTCCACCTTCCAGTCTATGATTATTGGCCTGAATATGCCATACCCTGCTGTGCACTTCTTCAACGTGACTTCTCAGTCATCAAGGGCAGAAGGAAGAGAGTTCCTCGCGGAGCTTTCTGGCTTATATATTGCATCATCTCGCAATCCTTGGCAGTCTTGAGGGTCCACAAAATCTCTCGTGATGTCCAGCAGTCCCATAGCTTTTCACAGCAATCAACGTCATCTTCGAGGCTTGCTTGGTTTCTTAGCCATGCTTCTTCAACAGCGCAGTTCGTGTTTCCATCTTGGCAACGTCTAAGGATGTCAGGTCAATCCCCTATGTGCTACTAGATGCTAAACTGAACTGCATCCAATTTCACTAAGGAGGCCTAAGTTCTCCCACACCTTACCTTGTCCCCCAAGAATTTGCTAAACTAATGCCCTTGTGCTGACCACTTTTATGTCAGTTTGACACAGCTAGAGTTATTTTGGAACGGGACATGTAAGGGGAGTTAGATTAATATAAATTAGATTTAGTAAATATTTAGGGGTTTCTGATACAGTCTCTTAACCTGGAGCATGAAGATTAACTTGGCTGTGGGCAATTAGCTTATCAGCTTATGGACTAAAAACAAGGATGAAGTCAGGTGAAATGAGGGGAGTCTCTATGGAGTAAAAAACAAGGTTGAAGCCAGGTGAAACAAGGAAAGACTCTATGGACTAAAAACAAGGTTTATGGCCTGGCATTGTTTTCAGCTGTTAAGTGGGCAGAGCCCAGATTAAGCTGAAGCCAGGTGGAACAAGGAGAGCTCCTATTTAAGCACAAGTGGATGGAGCCTAGGGGGGCCCCATGCTATCGAGTCCTCATGCTAGAAAGGAGACAAGTAGTTTGTATCTGGTGGAGAAAGTGCTGGTGGACTGACAGCCAGATCTCCCTGAGGCAGAAAGAGCTGGTGAGCAGAGATAGCCTCAGCAAAACAGCAAAGGCCAAGGACTAAACCCTGTGGCTCAGCTCTTGCCTAGAGGGGTTTGACCTGTCGAAATAGTGGCCTAAACGGAACTGTGGCCAGCTTTAAAGACTGAGGCAGAGCGGCAGAGTTGCTGATACAAAGGAAATAAGTTGGCTTAAAGACAGCTGAGGTCTCCCAGAGAGAAGAAAGCCTCAAGCCTTATTTAAGGTGAAGCCGCCATAGCCAATTTACCCTGACAAACCTACGACTGAGATATCCCAGAAGAAAGACTGATAAGTGGATTAAAGGATCTATCTGCTCTTTAGGTGTTCCTGACGACTGAGGACCTGCCCCAGAGACTGTATCCTTTTAAAAGGTTATGAAAATAGTTGTAATAGTTGTCAATAGGTTTAGTGGTTAGGTTATATGGGTTGTAGTCATTCTTAGGGTTAGTTAGTAGTTAAGTGAATTTTTATAAGTGAGTATAGTTATCAATAAGTACTTATTGAATAATTTAAAAGGTTCATTTTCAAGGATGCCTCAGTTGAAAAAAATTCCCTGCTAGATTGGCCTGTGGTGCTTTTTTTTGATGATTGATGTGGGAAGGTCTGGCTCACTGTGGGGGCTGCTGCCCCTGGGCTGGTGGTCCTGGATGCTATAAGAAGGCAGACAGAGCGAGCCATGCAGAGCAATCCTGTAAGCAGCTTTCCTCCATGGCCTCTGCTTCAGTTCCTGCCTCTAGGTTCTTGCCCTCATGTACCTCAGTGATGGACTGTTATCTGGATGTGTAAGATAAAATAAACGCTCCCCAAGTTGGTTTTGGTTATGGTGTTTGATCATAGCAATAGAAACCTGACTAAGACAGCCCTTAGCAGCACATAGGAGAATGCTGCATGAAAACAAAATAGAAGAAGAAAAAAAAAAAGAATGTTACCTAGAGCAGCACAATCATCAGGGATAGGGAGATGGCTCTTTGGACAAAAGTGCTTGCCACACAAACCTGTGGATCTGAGTTCGATTCCCGGAACCTGTGGTAGAAGGAGAGAACCTATTTGTAAGTTAGACTGTGACTTCTACCCATGCACCATGGCGTACAAGTACACATACACTCACACAACCACACACATCACAGCACACATTTTTTTGTGTATGTAGATATGTATATATATACACACAATAAATATAAACAAAGTAATAAAACAAACAAATCATCAATTGTTAAACAGTGATTATGAAGCATCGGACTTGATTCCAGGGAGATGACTAAATGGATAAAAAGTGCTTGGCACACAAACGTGAGGACAGGGTTTGGATCCCCAGAGCCCATGTAAAACTGTAGTCACATGTATCTGTAGTCCCAGCATGCCAGTCTATAATCCTTATATATGTATGGTGAGATGGGATATAGAAACAGAAGAGTCCCCAGGAGCTCGCCAGTCAGTCTGGTATATGCAATAACAAACAACAGATCCTTCAAACAAGAAAACACTCAAGATTGTTCTCTGATCTCAGACAAACACACACATGCACACGTATGCATGCACATCCGAGTGTTTTAAGGACCACTTGTACAGAATATGAGGCTTTGTAATACTCAGTCCTAAATGAGACATCTGTGTCACACCCTTCCTCTCAAGGATCTGGAATCTATGTAGAAGATTGTAAGAGCCAGAGGTGGTGATAACTTCAAGGAAAGAAGTGTTTTCCAGACACAGGGTAGATATGTATATGAGCTCACAGAGACTGGCAACATAAGGAAAACTTAATCAAGCTCAAATCAGACAAAATCCCAGCATGGAGGAGGGGCAGTGAGCAGTCTTCCTCCTACTCGATGAGCTATTGTCATTTGATTACTGCTGGGTGAGGCAAAGTCAGTTTTCTTCGGTGGAGTGACACACTGTAGGGACCACATTTCAGGGATGGCCCCACCCCTTGGGGAGTCTGGCTAGACTCTGACTCAGTAGACTTGAGATAGTGCAGTCTGGATGTCTATCAAGCTCCCAGGTGATGCAGTTTTAAGGGTTAGACCACAGGTAGCAAGGCCATAGAGCTCTTAGCAAATGCCAAAACACAAACCATTCTACCCAGACTTTCCATGAAAGTCCCATAAACAATGAACCAGTGGGAATTATGGGAGAGAAATGTGTGTGTTAAAGTGGATGTGAAACTGAGGGACTGCAGGGGTGTGTGTGGGTGTGTGCGTGTCTTGACAGCTCTATAGGAGTCTGGGTCCAGAGCCAACTTCTGCCCACTCTGCCTTTGCAGTTCTAGGTCACCTGCAGACTTGAAGGTAACAGTCTTGGTCCAGGGAAGAGACTGACTCCTTCAACCTCTGATATGTTGAGCATAACATAGGTGATAGTTGAACAGGCAAAGTGCGTGAATGTGGGTGGGGCTGGGAATCATCTGATGTATATTTGGACTTCTTACATTTGGATATCCCTTATGATGCTGTCCTGGGGCTTACAGATATTTGTAATGTGCTTACAAGATGCAATAACAACTACTGACATAATAATGGTGAGCTTGTATACCAGGTTCCATCCTGAGTACCTTCCATACATTAACTCCTATAGTCTTCATAGCCAGTGGTCAGGAGATTGGAATCATCATCATCATCTTTGTTTTGCTAATGAGGAAACTTGGAAATGCCTGGACTCATATTTAGACCATCTATGCCCTTGACCACAAAAATCTGTCAGCTCTGCTCCGAGAGGGGAACTCTGGAGGAGGAAGCCACAAGACGAGGAGGCAGAGCACACACTCTGGTCTGAGGGAACAAGCAGACGCTGTCAGAGAGAAACAGAGCAATAAGGAACCAAAAGTTACTGACCTTTGAAGATAGTGGGATATTCTGATTTCAGTCAAAAGAGGAAGATGAGGTCAGAGAGATCAGCAGGGGGCTGGGTTCCACAGATCATGTTGGGCCTTGCAAGGGCTTTGGGTAGGGAAGACACATGAATTTTCTTATTTATGTGTTTATTGGTGTCAGGGATTGAATCCAGCACCAGAATCTGGCTATGTAACTCAGGCTGGCCTTCAACTCCAGATTTTCTTGTCTCAGCTTCCAAAGTGCTGGGAGCAATCCTCAGACGGTAAAGAAGATCCAAATTTAGGAGAAACCCTGCAAACATGGCCTCTTGGCCTTTCTTCTTTCCTCTTATAATAGTTTTGGAGCTGGAGGAAGCAGAACTCATTGTCCCCTGGATACTAGAAACACATTTGGATTCAACACTGGCAAGTCTCAGCGTGGTACCACGAGAGATTCTGCACATAGAGAAAGAGTAGGTGTCATTTTCCAAGAAAAGTTACCAGCTCAGCAGGGGTTAGGTGTGGTAGAAGTTTTGATTAAAAAAAAAAAAAAACACGGTTGTGAATGTGTTTTTGTTTTGGTCCCAAGTGTGGAATGTGGAAGTATTAAATTCACCACTAAAAACAAACTCAAGAAAGGACACATGATGTCTGTGGGCTGGAAATTGTCTTGTGTGCACGACATGCTTTTTGCCAGCTGGAAAACATCCTTTGATAAACAAACTCCATAGAGAGCTCGTGGTCTTAGTCAACAGGAAAATATCTCCTGGGTTCAGGGGAGGATGTGATGTTTGCCAATTGTGTAGACTCTTCAGAGAGTATAAAGAAAACCCCCAAACAGAGAGGCATCCTTTTTACTTAACTCCACCTGTCATTGCTTTGCTTTGCTTCACAAGACTCCAGACAACACTTAGAGACTTACTGTTACCAAGACTTGATGGGATGTAGCTGCTGCTGATTGAGGCCCAAGCTGGGCTGAAGAGAATGAATGCCCCATGCAGGGGTGTGGCTACTGCTGCCACCGTTGCTGCCGAAACAGGAGCCGGCTAGCCACTGCCATTGCTGCTGATTGGTGCTTGCTCCCATTGCTGTGTTTCCTAGTTTTTGCTATTTGCCTGGACTTCCGGAATCCTGATGAATCAACCCAAGGACCTATGTCTAAGGAGATCTACACCCCCTGTCTCTACTATCCATTTTTCTCCCATACCTTGGGTTCGTGGGATGGAAGGGAGGTAGAGATATTATTTTAATAATTAGAAGATGTTAATTATTAACTAACAACAAATAAATAGTTTAAAAGTATACCTTTGGTTAGGCAAGACAGTGGATACTAATGGAACTTAAGTGATGTGGTGTTGAGAAACCTGCAAGTAGAATCTAATCTTGGGTGCAATGCCAGAAACAAAGTCCCTAGAACCAGAGCTGCCATTGGCTTGCTCCTTCCCTCTCTCCCCTGAGATGTCCTAGCTTCTTAGACTTAGTGGCTATTCATTTCAGGGGAAGCTAGAAAGGCAGGATCCTGAATAAGGGAAGGCCGCACCATGTGTATTATTTAGTCACCACCAGACCCTCCCTGGGCACTGCTGAGTGGTAAGAAGAGTGAGCTGCCAGCAGGCCAAGTCAGCTGCCTCAGAGTCCCTGCTTCCCCAGCTACATGTCCATTTCAGACAGACCCAGTGAGAAGAGCACAGGAGAGAGTCCCCCTCTTCTTTAAGTCTTTTTGGGCAGTGTACTTGTTGAGTTCTACGTTCCAGTGTATTTGTGGAGTCCTTCTGTAACCAAGTACTATGGACTGGGTGGTGTCAGCATGGATTATTTTATTATTGTAGAGGCTGGAAATCCTCAATCAAGGAGTTGGCAGGGTTGGCTTCCTTAGAGACCTCTTTACTGGACTGAAGATGGCTTTTTCCATGTGTTTCCACATGAATTTTCTCTAGATATATTTGGGTCCATCTAGACAGCCTCAGACTAGATTAACAGCCATCTTAAGGACCTCATTTTAACTTAGGCACTTCTGAGGCATTTATTTCCAAATAGTTACATTCTGAGGTAAAGGGGGGGGGTCAGAACATCAATATATAAAAGTTTTTTGAGACACAATTTATCCCATAATGTGTGGATAACTTTCTTAGAGCCATAGGGATTTAACAATAATAATCCATTTCTACAACCACCCATATTACCAAATTATCTGAGGAGAGGACAAAGGGTGAAGCCTGACTTCTTTGTTTAAAGTGGGGAAAGTTTAGTATATTGTTTTGTTTGCTTACATATTTGTGTGGGGAATGGAGGAAGCCATGAGTGAATGTGTAAGGAGTGGAAAAGTCCTGAGTGAACATGTACCACTGACTCGAGCACAGCCACCTCAGACACCCAAACACCTCAGACCATGGCAGAGGCAAAAACCTTCCCCAGTGAGGATCAGAGGAATGACAAAGCCTTTCTCTGGTCCAAGTATGTAAGTTCACTAATGATTGATCAGTGTGGGCAAAGACTACCCACTTCAGCCTGAGACTGCTGCCCTACAGAGAGACCTCTCACTGGGAAGGATTACTCCCTCCCCTTTGTGTGGTACATAATTTGATGAGACTCTGGTGCCCTTCATCAGAGGAAGCACAGCCCACCCATCCCAGCCTTTTCAGCATGTGTGTTTCATTTTTTTCTGTATCTGTCATTTCTTCATTTTTGAGGCTCCCCAGTCAGGTTTCCAGGATCAAGCCATGCAGGATGTGGCAAGTGGTGCCTGAACAGGGACCCCTGTCTCCGGAAAACTCAAATTGGTCAGATTTCTTCCATCTGCACAAAATAATGGTAAAGATGCACAATGAGATGGGGGAAAAAAAGTAAAGATAAAATGAAGGTGAAGAGGAGACTGCAACTATATGCATTGGGTGTAGGGCATTGGACAAATGGCACCTAGAGGCAGCCAGTCAAATGCTAGTGCTTTGAAGGAAAATCTGAGGAACCTCAGACTACGGTAACCTTACAGCTCCATCAGTTCTTGGACTAGGTTCAGGAGATGTGCCCTTGGTTTCCTGAAGAAGGGACAGTACATTGGGATACTTGGGAAAGAAAAGACAGAGTTGGGGGTAAAGATACATGGTGGAAGTACACAAAGGTCTTCACATTTTCACTTTTGGCTTATGAAGCCTTAAATGTTATTCCATAGCTCTGAGGCCATTTCCTCACAAGAAGGCAAGCTGTGTGGAACTGTATCCTGGAGGAGTCTGACCTCATAGGCCTTGCTCCCTGGTCTTGCAAGCTTACCAATGAGTTAACATAGTTGCATTAAGGGCGCAGAAAGAATTGCCTTCCAAAGGGAAAAACTCTTCTTGATGACTAGGATTCAGTAAGGCCTGGAAGAATCATACACAGACTTTGTGGCTGGGTTCTTATTCGCAGCCCTAAAAGGAGCATGTTGCTGAGGAAGGAACTTATTGGTTTCCATTTTTGAGTAAGATGACCCAATACATGGCCAGAGACTTCTGCACTTTGTTTCTCTCTTCCCAGTCAGATTCCAGAGAATATGGAGCTGCCTCTGGGCCAGAAGTCAAGCTGTGTTGGCAGCATTTAAGAAATAAGGGAGGGATGTGGGAGACCGATGAAATAAATGTGAATTGATAACATGGGCACAACTGTGTTAAGGACTCTAATGCCTCAGACCCATAGAGATGCAAACCCTTCCCTCATCTGAGGTTCAGAGGAGTGGCAAAGCCTCCCACTGGTCCAAGTACCACTGTTTATGAATGACTGACATTCTATAGAATGGTCAGGTAACTATAGACTACAATTTATTATACTCAAAATACATTTCAAAATAACTAGGGTGAGTTTTAATGCTTCCAACAAACACATGTGTAGGAGTTAGATAAATTAGATTTAGGAAATATATAGGAGTTTCTGATACTGTCTCTGTAGGAGTTAGATAAATTAATATAGGAGTTTCTGATACTGTCTCTTAATTCGGGGCCTGAAGAGCATTATCAGCATGAAGTCAGCAAAAACAGGAAAGACTCAATAGACTGAAAAACAAGTTTGAAGTCAGGAAAAACAGGAAAGACTCAAGACTTGAAGAAACAAAGTATCTGGCCTGACATTGTTTTCAGCTGCTAAGTGGGCGGAGCCCAAATTAAGCTGAAACAGAGTTCCTCCTATTTGACGACAGTGCATGGAGCCCAGAGGAGAAGAGGCCCCTGATGCTAGAGAGCTCCAAGAGTCCTGCTGAAAAAGGGCTGGCCATTGATGGCCAGCTCTCTCCCTGAAGCAGAAAGAAGCCGGTGAGCAAAGAAAGCCTGAGCAAGACACCAAAAGGCCAAGGACTGGACCCTGTGGCTCAGCTTTTGCCTAGAGGGGTTTGATCTGTCCAAACAGTGGCCTAAAGGAAATTGTGCCTGGCTTTAAGGACTGAGGCAGAGCAGCTGAGTTCCTGATTCAAAAGAAGTAAGTTGGCCTGCAGACGGCTGGGGTCTCCCACAGAGAAGAAAGCATGAAGCCTTATTTAAAGTGAGACTGCAATAACCAACTTACCCTGACGAACCTGCATCTGAGAGATCCAGAAAAAGGACTGCTAAGTGTGTTAAAGAATCTACAACAAATACTGTGTTCCTGACGACTGAGGACCTGCCCCAGAGACTGTATCATTCTAAAAGGTTATGAAAGTAGTTGTTATGATTATCAATAGGTTTAGTGGATAGGTTAAAGGGGTTGTAGGAATTTATAGGATTAATAGTTAAGAAATTGTTGGTGTTTGTTATAAGTGAATTTAGTAATAAATAAATAAGTGTTAAATAATAATTTAAAAGTACGGTTACACACATGGACTTGGTGATATTTGGGATGTAAACTCTAATTACTCTGACTTGATCATTACATATTGCAGATGTGTATTTATTATACTATTTGTTATTTAATTATATAAACATACAACATAAATAAGTACAAATACTATACTTCAACTTTTAAAAAGAAAACTTTGTGGAGCTGGAGAGATGGCTTAGTAGTTAGGAATGTAAACTGTTTCAGCAGAGGACCCAAGTTCAATTCCTAGCACCCACATTAGATGGACACATGAAACTCAGGAGAGGTAACCAGCCATGTGGCACCCATAGAATAGAATAAATAAGTTACAAGCTAGTCCGGGAACAAGCCCAAGCTTATGGCCTAGGGATTTATTCATAAATAAGTGTCAGGGTTGTTATTGCAAGAATTGGGGTGCAGGTAGAAAAGCCAGTGGTTACAAGTACCCAGATTTTGAGCTAAGCATGGTGGTATAACACTTGGAAGGTAGAGGCAGAAGGACCAAGTTCAACACCATCCTCAGCTATATACTGAGTGTGAGGAGATCCTGGGCTGCATAAGACCCCAGATCAAATAAAACAAAACTAGGAGCTAGGTAGATGATCAATGGGTAAAGCCCCTGCTGTGTAAGCATAAGGCGCCATGTCCAGATACCCAGGGCTCATTTAAAGGTCAGGTCCTGGGGTGTGGTCTGTAACTCCAGTAGTGGGGAGGCCTAGACAGGTGGATCCCTGAGCCATTGGCTATCCAGCCTACTGAATCAATGAGCTCAAGATCAGTAAGAGGACTTCTCTCAGAAAATTAGGTGGAAGTTGTAGGGAGTTAGATAAATTACATTTAGAAAATATATAAGGGTTTCTGATACTGTCTCTTAATTTGGGGCATGAAGATCATTATCAGCATGTGGACTAAAAACAGGAAACAAACAGGAGACTTAATGGACTGAAAAACAAAGTTAAAGTCAGGAAAAATAGGAAAGACTTAATGGACTGAAAAACAAGGTTGTCAAAAAACCAAAAAAGACTTAATGGACTTAAAGAAACAAAGTATCTGGCCTGACATTGTTTTCAGCTGCTAAGTGGGC
>CAJQZJ010001558.1:26187802-26202846 GCA_907164525.1 Lophiomys imhausi
TATTCACTAAATCTAACTTATATTAACCTATCAGCCCCTTCAGTTTGTTTTTGTAGGTGGTGCTTCCTACATACTAGGTCCCAAGGCCTGAGTGGTACTGCCATCATGGTGTCAGCTGTGCTAAGGTCTGCTGATTTTGATCCTGTTGTTGACTGCTAT
The DNA here is from genome assembly GCA_907164525.1 of Lophiomys imhausi. Taxonomy (NCBI): domain Eukaryota; kingdom Metazoa; phylum Chordata; class Mammalia; order Rodentia; family Muridae; genus Lophiomys; species Lophiomys imhausi. The sequence continues at coordinate 26,187,962 of CAJQZJ010001558.1, forward strand.
CAGTTCTGCGGCTTCAGTTTAGAGTTCTTTTCTTTGCCTTTTTCATGAGGCTATTTCATCATGGCCTCAGGGTATATAGCCTACATTGCTTTGTGTCCAGCACATTCAGCATTAGCTGTGCTAAGGTCTGAGGGCCTGTTACACAGACACACACGTATAACACCTCAAGACTAGGTAGTGAATGTAACCAGCCAGACAGCCAGAATGAATGAATAGATCTTTAGCTATCAGACTATGCACCCAACCCTGAAATCTCCTGCTGGTGAAGGAAAGTTTGAAGCCAAAGGAAGATCTTCCAGCCAAAGAAGGAACTTCCTCTAGCAGAAAGATCTGGTCAGGTGGTGGTGCAGGAGAGACATGAATCGATGCTGTGATGAGCAGAGCCACACCTGAGCTCCACGGCTTAGCTACTTAAACCTTCCCCTCACATCTGAACCTAGAAGATAGGCTTGGGGGTGGGTGCCTCTGGATCTCTTCGTCCTCCCTCCAGGATAGCCACATTTCCACTATTCATCTGGCTGCTTTAATTGGCTTATCCAAAACAGGTGCCTTGTTGGCTAGCTCCTAAGTCTGGTGTAGGCTTCAGCTATTTGCCTTGTTATCTAAGGCAGGAACAACACCATTGCTAACCTCAAATTCACCCCTGTTTTGTCATATCCTGCTGAATAACTCAAAAATTGTGAGAATTCTTTCTCGGTGGAAATCCAAACAACATCTCCTTACATGGTCCCAGTGATGGAGTATAATTTCACCAAACTTCAGCTTGAGGAACCAGTGAATATGTTGGGGCTTACTTACAGAACATAAATGAGGGTTGCCTACAGGAGTGTGGGTGACTGACTCTAAAGTGTGCACAGTGGGAAGTCTTTACTCACTGATGGCTTTTCCACAGCCACCCATTTCCCTAGTTAACTTTCACCAGCCATTGCACCTGGGAGCCCCTGAGACACAGGATTGTTCAGTAGTAAAGAGTGCTTTCCCAGGGGCTGGAGAAATGGCTCAGAGGTTAAGAGCACTGGCTGCTCTTCCAGAGGTCCTGAGTTCAATTCCCAGTAACCACATGGTGGCTAATAACCATCTATAATGAGATCTGGTGCCCTCTTCTGGCCTGCAGGCATATAGGCATACAGAACACTGTATACATAATAAATTTTTTAAAAAGGGTTTTCCATTCCAGGCATCCATATTGATCATCTACAACTGTCTGTAACTCCAATGTAGGGAGTTAGATAAATTAAATTAGATTTGGAAAATATATAGGGGTTTCTGATACTGTCTCTTAATTCGGGGCATGAAGATCATTATCAGCATGTGGACTAAAAACAGGAGACTTAATAGACTGAAAAACAAGGTTGAAGTCAGGAAAAACAGGAAATACTCAATGGACTGAAAAACAAGGTTGTCAGAAAAACAGGAAAGACTTAATGGACTTAAAGAAACAAAGTATCTGGCCTGACATTTTTTTGAGCTGCTAAGTGGGTAGAGCCCAAATTAAGCTGAAACAGAATTCCTCCTATTTAAGGACAGTGAATGGAGCCCAAAAGGAGAAGAGGCCCTGATGCTAGAGACCTCGGAGAGTCTTGCTGAAAAAAGTGCTGGCCACCATTTGATGGCCAGATCTCCCTGAGGCAGAAAGAAGCTGGTGAGCAAAGAAAGCCTGAGCAAAACACCAAAAGGCCAAGGACTAAACCCTGTGGCTCAGCTTTTGCCTAGAGAGGTTTGATCTGTCTGCACAGTGGCCTAAAGGAAATTGTGCCTGGCTTTAAGGACTCTGAGATAGAGTGGCAGAGTTGCTGATGTGAAGGGGCTGGGGTCTCCCAGAGAGAAGAAAGCATCAAGCCTTATTTAAGGTGAGACTGCAATAACCAACTTACCCTGACGAACCTGCATCTGAGAGATCCAGAAAAAGGACTGCTAAGTGTGTTAAAGAATCTACAACAAAGACTGTGTTCCTCACGACTGAGGACCTGCCCCAGAGACTGTATCATTCTAAAAGGTTAGAAAAATAATTATCAATAGGTTTAGTGGATAGGTTAAAGGGGTTGTAGGAATTTATAGGATTAATAGTTAAGAAATTGTTGGTGTTTGTTATAAGTGAATATAGTAATAAATAAGTGTTAAATAATATATAAAAACTTCGGTTACACTCCAACTCTGTGGATCCAACACCCTCTCTGGTCTCCTAGGACACCTGCATGCAGTGTATTCACACAAGGATATGCACATACACATAAAAACAATTAAACAAAGATATGTGCAGGAAAATAGATGAAACTAGAAGAAATTGTACTGGGTGAGGTAACTCAGGCCCAGAAAGACAAACCTTGTATGCTCTCTTTAATATGCGACTCCTGGCTTTACACTCAGGAAGCCAGGAAGTACCAATGAGAGGGGGAGGGGAAGAATTGGAGGGAAGGAACAATAGAACATATATGATATGAAAGTAGAGGGAAGGATTAATGGGGGTCAAGACGTAAGCAGGGATGCTTTGGCGAATGGCATAGAGGAAGAGAACATGTTCAGTAAAACTAATGATAAATAAGAAAATCCAATGGAAACCCACTACTTTAGAAGGTAACTTGAAAATATAATTAAGACGGTCATGGTGGCACAGCCTTTAATCCCAGCACTTGAGAGGCACAGGCAGATGGATCTCTGTGAGTCTGAGACCAACTTGTCTACAAAGTGAGTCCAGAACTACAGAGAAACCCTGTCTCAAAAAAAGTAATAATAGGGGCTGAAGAGATGGCTCAGCAGTTAAGAGCACTGGCTGCTCTTCCAAAGGACCCAGGTTCAAATCCCAGCACCTACATGGCAGTTCACAGCTGTCTGTAATTGGAGGCAGAGGTAAGGTGGATCTCTGTGAGTTCAAAGCCAGCCTGGTCTACAAAGTAAGTCCAGGACAGTCAAGGATACACAGAGAAACACTGTCTCGAAAAAAAAAGTAATAATAATAAATAAATATATATAATTTATATATGATATATTTAATTATATATATAAAGTAAGAATATTTACATATATATGCATATAAAATTAAAATAGGGGGCTGGGGAGATAGCTTATCAGTTTAGAGTACTTACTGCTCTTGCAGAGGGCCTTGGTTTGTTTCTCAGCACAACATGGTGGCTTACAACTAGCTGTAACTCCTGTTCCAGGGTTCCAACACCTTCTAGCCTTGACAGGTACCAGACATGCATGTGGTACACATACATACCTGAAGGCAAAGCTATAATATACACAAGATAAACAAACCATTTAAAACAATGTAGTTAAAATACAAAGGAGTTAGAACAGAGGCACTCTGTATGGGGGGACAGCAGATATGGTCTGTTAAAGATGTACGGCAGTGGAGCAGAGTAGCCTAAGGTATGCTAGCCAGTGATCGAGGCGTGATGCCAGCACCGGCTGAGGAGACCAAGGAAATGACAATAAAAGCGACCTGAAGAAAGCAGGGACTGGCTGACGCCACAGCTGCAGGAGCAAAGCAACGGAGTGGGCCAGTGACAGCACCAGCCTGAGGTGCGAGGGTCTCCATGGGGAACATACTCTAAGGAGACTTCGAAAACAGGCAGGAGAGTAACTCATGTCCCGAGAAGCTGTGGCAAGGCTTTGAAGTAAAACACTAGGCTATGTAAGGGGATTTAGATTAATATAAATTAGATTTAGTAAATATCTAGGGGTTTCTGATACAGTCTCTTAATCCAGGGCATGAAGATCAACTTGGCTGTGGGCAATTAGCTTATCAGCTTATGGACTAAAAACAAGGATGAAGTCAGGTGAAACAAGGAGAGAGTCTATGGTTTATGGCCTGGCATTGTTTTCAGCTGCTAAGTGGGCAGAGCCCAGATTAAGCTGAAGCCAGGTGGATCAAGGAGAGATCCTATTTAAGGACAAGTGGATGGGGGGGGGCATGCTAGAGAGCTCCTCAGGTTAGAAAGGCCAAGTAGTTTGTATCATCTGATGGAGAAATTGCTGGTGGACTGATGGCCAGATCTGAGGCAGAAAGAAGCTGGTGAGCAGAGAAAGCCTCAGCAAGACAACAAAAGGCCAAGGACTAAACCCTGTGGCTCAGCTTTTGCCTAGAGGGGTTTGACCTGTCCGAACAGTGGCCTGAATGAAACTGTGGCCAGCTTTAAAGACTGAAGCAGAACGGCAGAGTTGCTGATACAAAGGAAATAAGTTGGCCTACAGACGGCTGAGGTCTTCCAGAGAGAAGACAGTCTCAAGCCTTATTTAAGGTAAAGTTGCCATAGCCAATTTACCCTGAAGGATCTACATCTGACATATTCCAGAAGAAAGACTGCAGCCGGGCGGTGGTGGCGCACGCCTTTAATCCCAGCACTTGGGAGGCAGAGGCAGGCGGATCTTTGTGAGTTCGAGGCCAGCCTGGTCTACAAAGCGAGTCCAGGACAGCCAGAGATATTCAGAGAAACCCTGTCTCGAAAAACCAAAAAAAAAAAAAAAAAAACCAAAAAAAAAAACAGAAGAAAGACTGCTAAGTACATTAATGGTTCTACCACAGAGACTGTGTTCCTGATGACTGAGGACCTGCCCTAGAGACTGTATCCTTCTAAAAGGTTATGAGAATAGTTGTAATAGTTATCAATAGGTTTAGTGGTTAGGTCATAGGGGTTGTAGTCATTGTTAGGGTTAGTTGTTAAGTGAATGTTTATACGTGAATATAGTTATTAATAAATATATATAGAGAATAATTAAAAAGATTCAGTTTCAAGGCTGTGTGGCACAATACCTGCCCTGGGGAGTTCAGCTAATTCAAACAGCTGCCTGAGATGTCTGTGGATAGTCTCAGCTGACTGAAGCTGGCTCCAAGCTGAGCGGTTGAAGCAGGCTGGCTGCAGTAGCCAGTGAGCCATACTAGGCCCTGAGCCTGAGGAAAAAGCGCAAACCTAAGTTGAAATAAGGCTGCCATAATTATCCAGAGCCAGACTGCTCAATGCTGTTTGAGGTGTGCCAGCAGATAGAAGGCTGACCAAGTTGCCCAAAAAAGACGCATGGCCTTAATGTCCCTTTTTAAAAAGTTTTATTTATTATATATAGAGTGTTCTGTCTGCATGTACACCTGCAGGCCAGAAGAGGGCACCAGATCTCATTGTAGATGGTTATGAGCCACCATGTGGTTGCTGGGAATTGAACTCAAGACCTCTGGAAGTGTTAACAGTCAGTGCTCTTAACTTTTGAGTTATCTCTCCAGCCCCCTTAATACCCTCTCAAAAGGGTTAAAGTAGGATTGTTTAAGTGTTAGTAAGTATTAATAAATATAGTTTAATAAAATTTTCATTTACACCCAATTAATGAAGACATACTGTACTGTGGTTTCAGGCACAGAGAAATCAACCTGTCACCCATCTGGGAACCTACACCCTGCTGGCTTGTTTTAGAGTGCTGGAAGTAGCCATGCAGGCTGTTAGCGGAGAAAAACTATCAATGGTCTTAGGTCTTACTCAATGGTAGACCCTGCCTGCTATAGTATCAACCTGACAGGCAAAATGTACATGAAATAATTTCTTGAACGTTATAGGGGTAGTCAACTATTTTCTGATAGGATTTGAGGCTTACTCCACAGGAGGGAATTTATGCCTGGTACTATAAAGCTGGTCAAAACCCCATGTGTGGTAGAAGTCACAGGTGTACCGAGTACTGTGTTAAAATATTTAACTAAATTATTACCAGTATTTATACTCTAGTTAATTGGTTGGTGGTGTTAATCCTTAGCCCGCCATACAAATAATCACATAGAAACCTGATGGATTTTAACAAGCCATAGCCTGGATTGAGCAATCTTGGCCCATCTAAACTAGTTTATAATTCTATTCCCAAAATAAAACCCCAATATATACATAATTGGGCTGTTATTCTCCATGCTATGCTGATGTTCTAGGCCACGTGGAATGAATTTCTATCTAGCCCATAGTGTCTTCTCCTTTCCTTCCTCCTGGCTTCTCCTTCCTGTCCTCCTCTCTGCTCCAAAAGTCCACCAAACTGGGGGCTGGAGAGATGGCTCAGAGGTTAAGAGCACTGACTGCTCTTCCTGAGGTCCTGAGTTCAATTCCCAGCAACCACATGGTGGCTCACAATCATCCATAGTGAAATCTTGTGCCCTCTTCTGGACTGCAGGTGTACCTGCAGACAGAACATTGTATACATAATAAAATCTAAAAAAAAAAAAAGTCCACCAAACGTTGCCCTGCCTACCTCTCTCTCTGCCCAATCCAGGCTGCAGCATTTATTCAACCAATCAGAGACAAAGATTAGCAAGCAAGGTAACACAGCTTCACTTTGCATAAGTGCTTATGGCCTTGCACAGCAAGTGGGCCTCTGGGAGCAGATTAGTTAACATTTAGAACACATAACAGATCACGACATCAGTGCTGTTTTGTTAAATGGATGTGCTATCAAACTGCCTTCTGCCTACGTCTATACCCTTTGGTTAGTGCTAATCTCGGTCTTGGTCAGAGAAGCTTCTTCTTGCAGTGGGTATTGGTTAATGCAGACACTCACAGCTGGACAAAGTGCTGAGGCTGAGTGAAACAGTGAATTTTTATTTATCAAGCATCTATTTATTAATACTTAACAAATACCTAACAATTGCCTATAAAGTTCCTAAATCCTAAAGCCTGAACCCCAACTCTAAAACCTAATCTATAACACCCTAATACCTATAATACAAACATTTAACACTAATTTAAGGTTTCTCAAAAGGATATTTTCCTCTGGGCGTGGATCCTTATGGATGGTTGGCCTTCATCAAATCTTTCAGTCTTAAAGTCTCTAAATTTTGTTCGTCAGATCATAAGACAGTTTATCAAGCAAGAATTGCCTCTGCAGTCTTACAGTCCAGTTATTTGCAAGTTTCTTAGGCTCACCATTCAGATGCTTCAGTCCTGCAAGGGTCTCGCTTCAGCTCTCCTTCCAATCCGATGCCCTTGGGCTCTGATGGGAGACAATTCCCCTCCTAGACGCTCCCAGAATACCAGGGAGAATCTGTCCCCAGACCACAACAGGTCCATACAAGAGGGTGAAGCCTCCTGGTAAGACTGTGATGCGAGTTTCTCTGCCAGACAAGGAGGAAGGTGAGTGAGGCAGGAGAAGAGTGACCTGTGTCCACGTGAATCTTGACTTAAATCTCTTCACCTGTTGTAATGAATTGGCAGCATGATTTTTGGCAGAAGCTTTCATGTGCTTCCAAGTCATGCCCCTGGGCAATGTGTCCCTCCATAGCTTTTCTTCTAGAGAGCTGAGGAGCAGCAGAAAGTCCGGAGACTACGCCATCTGTTGTCACGGATCCTGTTGGGGCGCCTCAGGGCATGCCCCCCACCCCCAGCCCAGAGTCCCATGATCAGTCCTTGGCGGGTTCCCAAAGACATGCCACATGGAATGTAAATCTTTTGCCTTAAAGTCCAGGCTTTTGCTGTTCCAAGATCCCTATGCTATTAAATGCTATCACTAATCCCACCACAATTGTGAGTGTTGAGTCCTAAACAGGACATTTACAGTAACCACTCCAAGACATGTCAAGGAAGAGGGGTTAGAAAGTAAGAGCCTCAGGATGGGAGGAGCACCGTGAAATGCTGTCTTCTGAACATGACATGGCCATTGCACGCATGAGCCCACGGCAGTTGGGTTTACCTGCAGAGCATCTTGCAAATAGTATGCATAGATCTGCAAGATCAAGTCAGCATTCCAGCATGGATGGGGAGTGGCATGAGGCCTCGTTCCTAACTGATTCTGGTGGATGGTCCTATATCCATGCCATGTGGGCAGAACTAGTTGGACTCAGTGGGTTTGGTGAAAAAAAAGGGAGGGGACTTGGAAGCAGGAAGGGGATGTGTTGGGGGTGGATGTGGGAGGAATGGGAGGGGAGGAGGGGGAACTGGGAGTGGGTATGAGCAAGATATGTTTTATCATGTATGACACTGTCAAAGTATAAATAAAAATATTCTTACAAAAAGGAAAACTATCATTGATTGGATTTGGTTTAGTCAAGTTCACAGGATTTCGTTTTGTCTTAAATTTATTTCTTTGTTTACTTATTGTGTGTGTGTGTGTGTGTTCTGGTGCTGGGCTGTGTACTCACAGCTGGCTCCTGTGCTTTCAGGCAGTCTCCTGCCTCTACCTCCCCTCTCAATGTAAGAGTGCTGAGACAACAGGGAGTGTCACAGCACCGGGCTTTTTATGAGTTCTGAACATCCAACCAAGGCCACCACCAGGCCTCTGCAGCCAGTGTTGTCACACGATGAGCCACCTTGTTTTGTTTTTATTTTTTTTATTTTTATGTGCATGAATGTTTTGCCAGCACATATGTCTGCGCACTAAGGCCAGAAGAGGGGATCTGATCTCCTAGGACTGGAGTTACAGATGCTTGTGAGTGGCCATGTGGATGCTGGGAGCTGAACCCCGGTTCTCTGGAAGAGCAGCCAGTGCTTTAATCCATCTTTCCAGCCCATTTGTTTTCTTCTTTTGAGGCGAGATCTTATTCTATAGCCCAGGCTGGCCTTCAATTGACTATGTCCAGCCTCAAAGCAGTGGCAATTCTATTGCCTCAGGTTTGTGAGTACTGAGACAAAAGGTGTGCATCCCTGTGCCTGGCTCAGTTTGAAGTTTTATAGTCAAGTAAAACAAAAAGAGAAGAACTAAGTGTAGACAAAGCTGGGTGTGGCTCATTGCCTAATCTAGCATTTTGGAAATGGAAACAGGAAGATCTAGAAATTCAAGGCCATCTTTAGCTACACAGTGAGAGGCCACACTGGAATACATGAAACCTTGTTTCAAACAATATTTTTTTAAATGCCAACAAAGTAGTATATGCAAAAGGATGTTTATAGCAAAAGACAAATGGATCTCAACTGGTTTAGCTGAGACCTAAGGATAAGAAGAGGGTGATACATGGTGCAAACATGGAATGCTTAGACTAAAGAGCCTGAGGGGTTGAAGACTCACTGGTATGAGGACCCTGGAAAGGGGTCAGTGTGGTAGACGTTAGGCCTTTTTAGTGGATTAGTAGGCAGCTCAGATTAGCATCTGGGAGCACATAAGGAGGAGCTTGACGTCCCTTTAACCTGCTGAAATGGACAAAGCCCAGGTGAGGCCGGATGATATGCCCTGGTGAAGGGGCATTGCTAAGAAACTGAGCAAGTCATGCAGATGGTGTCAGTTGCCGTGAGAAGCAACGGGACTGCTGGACATGGCAAGAAATCTTGTGGACCCTTCGCCAAGGATCCAGAGATAATGTGATATATAAGCCAGAGAACTCCATGCAGCGCTCTCTTCCTCCTGCCCTCACCAACTGAGAAGTCAGGCTGGAGAAGTGCACAGCAAGGTATGGCATACTCAAGCCATTAGGCCACAATGATCATAAATTGAAAGGTGGAGTCCAAGAGAGAAAGAGTTTTCATTGCAAGTTAGTCTGAGAAAGACTGTTTGCCATAGATTCAGCCTAGTAAGGCTGGCAGCAAGGTGGGCAGAGTTCGGAAGCTACTTGGAGAAACTCTAAGCTGTGAAGCCTATGGAAAAAGCCAACCTCAGTTTGGCTGTTGGAGCAGACTGACGTTATAAACTGGCCCCAACGTGGTGGTTAAAATAGATTGGCCATATAGCCGGGCGGTGGTGGCGCACGCCTTTACTCCCAGCACTTGGGAGGCAGAGGCAGGCGGATCTTTGCGAGTTCGAGGCCAGCCTGGTCTACAAAGCGAGTCCAGGACAGCCAGAGCTGTTAAACAGAGAAACCCTGTCTCGAAAAACCAAAAAAAAAAAAAAAAGTAGATTGGCCCTGCAAACTGGCAAAGTAAGGCCCCACAGACTTTAAACTTGAAAGGTATTACCTGCTGGGACTGCTGTAAACCAAGTCATCCTGCACGGACCTACACTAAGATTATTAGTATCCTTTTAAGAAAGTTAAAATAGTGTTAAGTGTTCTTAGATAGGTATTAGGGTGTTCTTAGATTATAGGTTTTAGATTATAGGTTTTAGGTTATAGGATATAGGTGTTTTATAGATATTTGTTAAGTATTAATAAATATAAGTGCTCTAAATAAAAATATTCTGTTACAGGTCAGGGAGAGGGGATAATGGTGGATGCTCATACTGGGGAAATTAGAGCTGGTCAGTTTCTGACAGCATCTGGGTTTTGACCAGGGGAGAGCGTAACTGAGATTGGATGGAGGGAAAGATTATACTAGAGTGCTGAGGACAAGGAACTGAGAAGTAAGGGTGTCGGCTGGATCGTGGAGGTGGATTTGTGCCCACACACAAAAACTCAAGAGAAAAGCAAATGTAAGCCAAATGCTTAAGGAGTGATGAAATTGGTGGGTGTAACAGTAAATTTTTATTCATCACACATATATTTATTAAAACTTAACAATTACCTAACAATTGTCTATAAAATTCCTAAATCCTAAACCCAGATCCTAACTCTAAAACCTAACACCTAAAACTTCTTAGTATCTATAATACAAACATCTAACATTAGCCTAAGGTTTCTCAAAAGGATATTTTTCTCTGAGCGTGGGTCCTGATGAATGGCTGGTCTTCATACAATTTTTCAGTTTTAAAGTTTTTTTTTTTTGGTTTTTTGAGACAGGGTTTCTCTGTGTAGCCCTGGCTGTCCTGGACTCACTTTGTAGATCAGGCTGGCCTTGAACTCACAGTGATCCACCTGCCTCTGCCTCCCAAGTGCTGGGATTAAGGTGTGTGCCACCACACCTGGCCAGTTTTAAAGTTTTTGTTGTTTTTAGTTTTTTTTTTTTGGTTTTTCGAGACAGGGTTTCTTTTTATATCTCTGGCTGTCCTGGACTCGCTTTGTAGACCAGGCTGGCCTCGAACTCACAAAGATCCGCCTGCCTCTGCCTCCCAAGTGCTGGGATTAAAGGCGTGCGCCACCACCGCCCGGCAAAGTTTCTTAAAGTCTCTGAATTTCCTGGTGCCTTTGTGGTCTTAAGACCAATTAACATAAGTTTCCCAGGTGGCTCACCGATTCAAATGGTTATGGCCGGCAAAGGCCAGAAGTCCTGGAGCTCCGTGTCTAAGCGCTCCTGAATCTCAGGGAGAATCTGTTTCCTCTCCAGACCCGAAACAGGTCAATATCAGAGGGTGAAGCTTTCCGATGAGATTATGATGCATGTTTTTCTGCCGGTCAAGGAAAATGTTGTTGAATGAGTCAGGAAAAGAAAAGAGAAAGCCCGCCCAGTGCCCATGTGAATCCTGCCTTATATATCTTCACCTGTCGGCAAGAAGCTTTTGTGCACTTTTAAAGTTAGGTCCCTGGGCTCATTTCTTTTTCAAAAAAGCTTTTTGCAGAGGGGTGTGAATTCATGGGTGGTCTGCAGATGTGGGCAGGTGCCTCAGGGCATGTCATTCAGATGCTTTTCTCAGAGGGTTGTGAAATGACAGGAGACCTCTGAAGGGTGGGCACCTCAGGGGGCATGTCCTGCCCCTAGCCCTAAGATCAAAGAGGTCCTGGTCCTTGGCAAGTTCCCAAGGACATGTCACTTCAGAAGTAAGTCCTTTATCTTAAAGTCCAGCCTTATTCCAAGTTCCCTATGCTATTATATGCTAACACTAAACCTACCACAGGTGGGCATTGGTGATGACTGTTACATGGTTAGGCCATGGGCAATGTAGACTGTTGGCACATCCTTAGGTTTTGGAAAGAGAACATTTTGGAAACAAGAAGCAAGAAAGACACCTGCATTATTTCCAGGTACATAAAATATGGGAGGAAGAGAAAGTAGTTACCTGTTGTCCACGTTGTGGGGTGCAGTGCGGTCCAGGAAGAGCTGGTTTTCATGAGTGCAAGAAGGCAACTGGATACTTGAGAACAACTTGGTGATTTGTGGCATTGTGTTGATGTCTTTAGTGATGGGGTGGTGTTAAGCATTCTAAATGTTAATTGGTCCTGTTTGCTGTCTGTTACTTAATTGACTCTGATTGGTTAAATAAATGCTGAGGCCTGGAGATTGGGCAAAGACAGAGGTAGGCAGGACTAGGGGCTTTTAGAGAGAGACAGAGCATCTTTGGAAGAGGAAGGTTGCAAACAAGGAGGACACAGGGGTAGATTAAAGAAGATCCTTCCATGTGGCCTGGAACATCGGCTTAGCGTGGAGAATAGAAGTTCAAAGGAACGTATGTATATACGGGGTCATATTTGGGTATTAGAATTATGAGCTAGCTTAGATGGGCTAGGATTGCACAACCCAGGCCTAGGCTTGTCGTCCCCCTGTCCCCCCCCCCCCCGTGTCTGTATGTATTCATTTATAATGGCGGGTTAAGGATTAACACCACTGAACCAATTAAAGATAATATAAATACTGGGTAAATAATTTAATTAGCTATTTTTTTTTCAACACTTTAGTCCCAGAAGATTCGATGAAAGGTTAAAAGCAGAATGGCAAAGAGACAGGAGACTGGACTCAAGAGGGGTACGAATAGAGCTGTTTGGGCCTAAGACTGGCTAAAGATGAACTCAGGCATTATTACTGTGCTTCATCTTATATAAGGAGATAGATCTAGAGAAACTGGATGACTTGCCTATGGTCATTTTCAGCTTTCCATCACTATAACAAAATACCTGAGACAATTACCCTTTAGAGAACAGGTTTATCTTTGTTTGACATTTCTGTGCGTTCTATTGTTGGGAGAGGCAATCTATAAAGGTTGATCTCACCCTGTTGGTTGAAGGTATTGAATTGTTTCCTTATTGATTTTTGTTTAATCGTTCAATCAGTTGCTGACTGGTGAGCCAAGGCTCATGACTTCAGAGAAAACTGGCTTGAAGCTGATCTCTCTTAGCCATCAACAGAGCAGAAAGCCTGGCTTCTAGAAAGGTGGACAAACTAATAACTGGGTAACTAAACTCTAGGGAAATGCTTCTCAGATCCAAGCTCTACCAGCCTAGGGTGGAAAACACAAATAGATTTCTGTCCAAGTTCAGGTGGGCCCACTGTTTTGGGGCCTGTAGTGAAGCCGCCACATTGTAGCAGGGGCACCTGTAAACATGTTCGCCTCATAGCCAAGGAGCAAATGAAAACAAGGAGAGCCCCAGGTACTACATTTCCCTTCAAGGGCATGCCCAGTGATCTAAAATACCTCTCATCATGATTTATCTGTTAAACTTCTTCCTATGACACCACTGTGAGGACCACATGTGTCTTCAGGGGACATTCCAGAGTCTAAATATAGCTATCATAAAACTAGCCAGTTGGGGGGACGGGATTAAAATTCAGGTCATAAGTCTTGTCTTCTATCCTATGCCTTTGCTTTTCTCACTGCGTGGTGAGGTGGGCAGGGCTGGGCTGATAGGCTGTGTTAGGGTTAGTGAAGTTAGTGTAGCATCCAGTAGCATAGAGATTTTAGATTAGCAGAAGTTTGATATCTCAGGTAAATGATACTTTTGGAACCAATTGGCCAGATGGATGCCATTGAAGGGTGTTGCTAGGAAGTCTCTTAGATGATGTCATTGGCAAGGGGGATCATGGGACCACAGGATGCACTGTTGTGGGGGCGTTCCTTGAAAAACTGCACCAGGGACTATGGCAGCAGAATGCTGGATTTCACGAGGAATTCATCATGACAAGGAGGATTTAAATCACGAGGCCCCCGGCCCCACCCTCCTCATCTTTCTCTGCCAACACACGATGAGAGACCACAAGCTGCAGTACATCACCGTTTTACGCTGACCTGCCAGGAGTCCACTCTAGGGAAGAGAGTAGTGGCAGAGCCTTTTTTTTGGAAGGGGGGACATCTATCCTGGAGCTTCAGAACACTGGAATGGAGAAACATCTCCCTTGGAGCCCCAGTACATTGGAATGCTGAGCAGAACTGCAAGGTGATTTGGATAAACTTTTAATCTTGTAAGTAATTGGGTCCTAGGACCACAGAGCAATTCTTGGCTGATTAAAACACTGACCTACATCAGTGGTTGGAACAGATTAAATGTATAAACTGGCCTTAAGATCTGATGAATAAGACTCACAGACTTTAAGATTGAAAGACTTGTTGGAAAACAGCCATCCGTACAGATCTACACCAAGAAAATTAATCTGAGAGAATTAATATCCTTTTAAGAAACTTAAGTTAGTGTTAAGTGTTTGTTTTTTATAGATATTAGAGTATTTTAGGTATTCTTAGATTATAGGTTTTAGAATTAGGGTTTGGGTTTTAGGATTTAGGAACTTTATAGGTGATTGTTAAATATTAATAAGTATATGTGTGATAAATAAATTTATTTTACAAGGGGCAGCAGGGATCTTAGAGCACTGTGAGCCTCCTTTAGTCTCTCCATGCATTTAAAAGAAAACTCAGCACAACTGTTTCTGATTCTACACATGGTTAATCACCGATGCCTGGTTTAAGACATACTGGCTTTGAGGCTGGGGAGATGCTTTAGTGTAAAATGCTTGCCTTGCAAGCATGAAAATCTGAGTCCAATTCCCAGACTTAGATCTCCAAAACTCATTTAATTTTTTTTTTTTTTTTTTTTGGTTTTTCGAGACAGGGTTTCTCTGAATATCTCTGGCTGTCCTGGACTCGCTTTGTAGACCAGGCTGGCCTCGAACTCACAAAGATCCGCCTGCCTCTGCCTCCCAAGTGCTGGGATTAAAGGCGTGCGCCACCACTGCCCGGCTCAAAACTCATTTAAAAAGGAAGTGTTGACTGGTGTGGTGACACTGGCTTATAATTCCAACAATGGAAGACAGAGACAGGCAGAACACATCCTCAGGACTCACTGGTCACTCATCCCTCAAGTAATAACCTCCCATAAAACCACACACACGCCGGGTGGTGGTGGCGCACGACTTTAATCCCAGCACTTGGGAGGCAGAGGCAGGCGGATCTTTGTGAGTTCGAGGCCAGCCTGGTCTACAAAG
>CAJQZJ010001558.1:26214786-26246266 GCA_907164525.1 Lophiomys imhausi
AAAAAAACAAAAAAAAAAAAAAAAAAAAAAAACACTGAGATAAATGAACAAATCTGGGCATGATGGTGCATGTTTTTAATCCCAGCCCTGGGAAGACAGAGGCAGGTGAATGAATCTTTGTGAGTTTGAGGGGAGCCCAGTCTACATGGGGAGTTCCAGGACAACCACAGCTAGATAACATAGAGATCCTGTCTCAAAAAAACAAAAAATAGCCGGGCGTGGTAGAACACTCCTTTAATCTCAGCACTCAGGAGGCAGAGTCAGGCGGATCTCTGTGAGTTCAAGGCCAGCCTGGTCTACAAAGGTAGTCCAGGACAGTCAAGGCTACACAGAGAAACCCTGTCTCAAAAAATCCAAAAAATTCGGCCGGGCGGTGGTGGCGCACGCCTTTAATCCCAGCACTTGGGAGGCAGAGGTAGGCGGATCTTTGTGAGTTCGAGGCCAGCCTGGTCTACAAAGTGAGTCCAGGACAGCCAGAGATATTCAGAGAAACCCTGTCTCGAAAAACCAAAAAAAAAAAATCCAAAAAATAAAAATAAAAAATAAATCAAACTTGCCCCAAGAAACCTTACACTCTGATCAGCAGGAAGTAGTCTAAAGAAGTCTACACCCCCTTCTTCCCCCTCTAATCTTCTTTCTTGCCTACCTAATGTAACAGTAAATTTTTATTTATACTTATATATTTATTATTACTTAACAAATACCTATAAAAGGTCCTAAAGCCTAAAACCCAAACCTAAATCTAAAACCTAAAATCTAACTAAGAATATCTTAATGCCTAAAATACTCTAATATCTATAAAAACCAAACACTTAACACTAACAAGTTTCTTAAAAGGATATTAATTCTCTCAGGTTAATTATCTTGGCGTGAATCTGTACAGGTGGCTGGTTTCCAACAAGTCTTTCAATCTTAAAGTCTGTGAATCTTAATTGTCAGATCTTAAGGCCAGTTTATAAATTTGATCTGTTTCGATCATTTAAGGGGGGTGGCCTTTTAATGAGCCAAGAATTGCCTGTGTGGTCCTAGGGCCCAATTGTTTGCAAGATGAAAAGTTTCTTGGCCTCACCGTTCTGATGCTCTGGGGCTCCAAGGACTCCGCTCTAGTGTTTTGGCTGTTCTGATGCTCTGAGGCCAGCGTTCTGGAGCACCAGGGAGGGTCTGCCTTTACTTTCTCCACTAGTGTGGATTCCCAGCAGGTTGGTGCAAAATGGTGATGAGCAGCAGCCGAGCGTGGTCTTTCAACATGTGTGGCCAGAGGAAGACAAGGAAGCGACAGCCGAGGCTGCCTGGCTTTCGATTTTAAATCCCTTGTGTCGTAATGTGTTGTAATGATCTCAGCCGTGAATTTTGGCATTTTGTTGCCATGATCCATGATGGGCTTTCTAAAGCACGCCCCTCCAACAGTGCATCAACAGTCCCATGATCATTGGCTCTTGGGGGGCTTTCAAGGCAATCCCTTCAATGGTAAACGAGTCTGGAGGTATTTGGATCTGCCCATATCTTTTACCTGAGATGCCAAACTTCCAAAAATCTAGACACTACCTTAACTTCATTAACTCTACCACAACCTAGTGTTGGGGGGCTGGAAGGGATTAGGATAGAGAAGGGTGCTAAATATAGGAACCCAATTAAGTAGCCAAGAAGATCACTGCCTACAGGATCAGATCCAAGACCTTGGCAAGCTAGGCGAGGTCTCCACTGTTAAGCCACATTCCCAGCATATGCAGCTTCAAGGTCATTCCTCTGAATGTCTAGGTGCTCTCCTCTTTTCTCCTAGTCATGTGAGCTGACCTTGGACATCCTTCGTCAGAATCTTCCCCAGAATGTCTCCCATGTACCTCGAGTCTCAGCATAAATTGTCTTTCTCCCTCACCCTTTTTGGCTATCAGTCCTCTGCACCCTCACTGCGTCCTGGTTGTGGCAGACAGCACTCTCTCTACACACCCTTAATCACCTATCTTCTCCTTCACTTCTCTCCAACGATGATCACTATTCATTGTTTCTGCCTCCTCTTTAGCCCACATGTTTCTCTATTGATCTGACTCTGTCTTGTCTTCTCGTTTTCCCCTCTTATAATCTATTATGGGTTTTCGCAGAGACCCACCTGCCTCTGCCTCCCCAGTGCTGGCATTGAAGACCTGCGCCACCATGCCTAGCCAGCTGTGAACTGCCATGTGGAGGCTGGGATTTGAACATGGGTCCTTTGGAAGAGCAGTCAGTGTTCTTTTTTTTTTTTTGGTTTTTCGAGACAGGGTTTCTCTGTTTAACAGCTCTGGCTGTCCTGGACTCGCTTTGTAGACCAGGCTGGCCTCGAACTCGCAAAGATCCGCCTGCCTCTGCCTCCCAAGTGCTGGGATTAAAGGCGTGCGCCACCACGCCCGGCTTCAGTCAGTGTTCTTAACAGCTGAGCCATCTCTCCAGCCCCTATGGTTGTTTTTTTTTTTTAGACACAGTCTCCTGTATCCATGGCTGACCTTGCTGTGTAGAGGAGGATGACCTTGAACTTATGATCCTCCTGCTTCCGCCTCCAGGACCAAGCTCTGCTGCCAGGTTTACAAGTATGTACCACCATGCATGGTTTTGTGCGGTGCTCGGGAACTAGTCCAGATCTTTGCATACCCTAGGCTAACACTCTACCAATTGATCTATATCTCCAACACATGGTCTCCTTTTCTCTTTCTAAAATTCTTGTGGTAATTGCTGAGTACCCGTGATATCCTAGGCACCCTGGGGCATGATTGTAAACAAGATGGTCTCCTTTGGGCCAGTGAGAAGGCTCAGCATTTGCCACCAAGCCTGGCCACCTGAGTTTGATTGGGGAGACCCACAGGGTGGGAGGAGAGAACCAGCTCTGCAATTTATCTCATGGCTTTCATATATGCCCTGTAATTAGTGCGCGCGCATGTGCGCACACACACACACACACACAAATTTAATCAAAATGTATTTTTCAAATATGATCTCCTTTTTCATGGGTGTTTTTTTTTACTATTTCTAATAAATTTTAGTGTGCACATGATAAATAGTAATTGAGAAATGAATGAAATAATAAAAATGATAAATGCCTGAAGAAAAAAAGGCAAGTGATAATAAAGAGTTGTGCTGGGGTAGGTAGACTGACATGATGGTATCTTCTTGTAATCTCTCTCCTCTAGAGGCTAAGACAGGAGGACCCACAGTTCAAGGCCAGCCTGCAGTTATACTGTACTCATAATTCTGGAATATGGTTTCTTTAAAAACAGAGAAATAATATAAGAATATGATTTTGTTTTAATCCCAGGTTTGGGGACATGAAGCTGCTTCAGACTGTCTGCAGCAGCAGCTGACTAGGAGTTGTCTTCTTATCTCGAAGGGTCATAGTTTTGCCAGCTGCAGTTTCTGCAATTGTATGATGTTCAGAATTCTGGGAACTTTTCAGAGGGTATATAAATGCTGGAGTCTCTCTAGGCAAGGTTGGTGCTTGGTGGTTGTTCAGGGGGGTTGGTTGTGGTTTGTTTGTAGTTGTGCTCAAAGAAGAAACAAAAGAAATTAGATTCAGGGATTTCTATCCTTCTCTCTCTCCCTTCTACGCTTCTTTATCTCCTATCTAGTGATAGGGGTGAAATGGAGAGTGGGAAAAAGAAGAACCCAAAAAGTAGTAAAGACCAGCTACATTATACAGTTGAGAGTCTGGGAGATGGGCAGTGGGGGGGGTGTCTGATTTTAAACTCCAACCAGATTTAACTTCTTGTCATTTGTCCCATGTACTTTGCCTACTTTTGCTTTGGCTCCAGGGCCTTTGCATGTGCTGTTATGGCTGTCATGTTTCTCCCCTTTCCCTGGTGTCCTCTGGTCTCTGCTGAAGAGGTCAGTTCTTCCTGGAAGTCTTGTCTGGTCATCCAGAAGTTGCTGGAGCCTCCTCTGTCTCAAAGAGCATAGTTCTTTCTTTCTCACGCCAATCACACTGCACTGCAGTTCTCTTATCTCTTTCATTCAGGCCTATAGTAAGAGATACTTTTTACAACATAGCCTGGTGTGATGGCGCACACCTTTAATCCCAGCACTCGGGAGGCAGAGGCAGGCGGATCTCTGTGAGTTCAAGGCCAGCCTGGTCTACAGAGTGAGTCCAGGACAGGCAAAGATACACAGAGAAACCCTGTCTCAAAAAACCAAAAAAACAAAACAAAAAACATTTTACATTACAATGCAGTGCATATACATATGTATAAGCATATGTTACATGTGCAGATAAACCAGAATAATACTTACTGGTACCACACGTAATACACATTAATACTTCATGTTATTCTATATCATTTAAAAAGGTGTTTAAAAAGTCTCAAACTGGACGGTGGTGGCGCACGCCTTTAATCCCAGCACTCAGGAGGCAGAGGCAGGCGGATCTCTGAGTTCAAGGCCAGCCTGGTCTACAGAGTGAGTCCAGGACAGTCAGGGCTGTTGCAAAGAGAAACCCTGTCTCGAAAAACCAAAAATAAATAAATAAACAAACAAACAAACAAACAAACAAACAAATAAATAAATAAATAAGTCTCAGCCAGCAGGGTTAGTACAGGCCTTTAATCTCAGCCCTTGGGAGACAGAGACAGGCAGATCTCTGAGAGTTTGAGGCCAGCCTGGTCTACAGAGTGAGTTCAAGGACAGCCAGCAAAACACAGAGAAGCCCTGTCCCTAAAAACAATAAATATATAAATATAAAGAAATAAAGTGTCATGGGACTCTAGCTAGCCTCATGTTCTGTGCGTCTGGGTGTGACACTGGGATCCAAATCTTTCTACCATCACCTGCCAAGTATGAAGACTACTGGTGTGTGCCATGCCCTCTGAGGACGTGTTTTGAGAACAGCTAATTGTATTTCTGACTCACAGGAAGTATTGTTTTTATTTATTATTTATTTATTTGTTTGTTTGTTTTTTGATTTTTTCTTTTTTTTTTTTTTTTTTGGTTTTTCGAGACAGGGTTTCTCTGAATATCTCTGGCTGTCCTGGACTCGCTTTGTAGACCAGGCTGGCCTCGAACTCACAAAGATCCGCCTGCCTCTGCCTCCCAAGTGCTGGGATTAAAGGCGTGCGCCACCACCACCCGGCTGTTTTTTGATTTTTTGAGACAGGGTTTCTCTGTATAACCCTGACTGTCCTGGAACTGTCTTTGTAGACCAGGCTGGCCTTGAACTCACAGAGATCCACCTGTTTCTGCCACTCAAGCGCTGGGATTAAAGATGTGCGCCACCAGGCCTGCTGCACACAAAGTATTGTAAACCTACATTTTCTTTTCTTTTTTAGGTTTTTTTGAAACAGGGTTTCTCTGTGTAACAGCCAGCCCTGGCTGTCCTGGAACTCACTCTCTAGACCAGGCTGGCCTTGAACTCACAGAGATCTGCCTGTCTCTGCCTCCCCAGTGCTGGGACTAAAGGTGTATGCCACCAAACCCAGCCATTGTAAACCTACATTTTCAAAATCCTACCCTAAAATAGAGCAGCACACTTTTTTCTACAAAAGGCCAGTTAGTACTTCAGCTTTGGTAGTCACTGGGTTCTTACTGTAAATCATGTTAGACTTCTCATTGGCATCACAAAATACCCAAGTGAAGAGCTTAAGAGGCAAAGGACATTGTTTGGGACTTCCTGCCTCACAGGTGTCTGTCTAAGATCTACATCTCCACTGCTTCTGGACCTGAAATGTGGCAGATCACCCTGGCAGAGGGGCCTGTGGAGTCCAGCTCTTTCCCTAAAAGCAATCAGAAAGCAAAAGAGACCCAGGGGGCTGGGACAACATGGCACCTCAAAGACATTCCTCAAGGTCCTGCTTTCTCCAGTAAAGCTGTCTCCTACTCCTCACCATCAGGCAATAATTCTATCACAAGAATCCATCAAGGAATGCATTGACTAGGTCAGAGCTCTCACTACCCCATTGATTCCAAAGCCCGTTGTCTGGTAGCTGAGACTTTTAGGGAGACACTTCACAGCACAGGTGGCGGGTCAAAGTCTGCATTTGGGTCCAAAAGCATCGGAAAATATGCAAAGCAATGCTTATGCTCTCGTCCAGTGTAGATTTACAGGCACTCTAAATTGAAATTCACATAATGACTACATTATGAAATTTTCGTTTCCTGGTTTTGTTTATTCCTGTTTTTTGTTGTTGTTTTTTTTTTTGGTTTTTTTTTCTTAAACAGAGTCTCAGGATCTGGATTTGAACTCAAGGTTCAGCCTTCTCAGTTTATGCCATAGCAAGGCATGGAACCATGCTGGGGGAAGTGAGTTCATAAAGGAGCAGTTTGCTTATGAAACTTTGTTTTGTGTTGTTGTTCGAGACAGGGTTTCTCTGTGTAGCCCTGGCTGTCCTAGAATTCACTCTGTAGACCAGGCTGACCTCAAACTCAGAGATCCGCCTGCCTCTGCCTCCCAAGTGCTGGGATTAAATAAAGGTGTGCATCACCATTGCCTGCCTATGAAACATTTTTATTACAGGAGAACTGTCTGTTCATGACAGAAAATTGAACAGGCCAACAGAACAAAATGAATTTTTAAAAAAATCCTTAACAACCCCTTGGCTTGCAGATAACATATCCTTTCCTACTCTCTTTGCCGGGAATTTGGAGGTTATTTTTGGTTGGGGAAGGAGTACTGAAACATTTTATTTCCTTTCAGTCCAACAGGAATCTAGGCTTCTTCTCCCTGCTACAGAGACTTAGAGAACAAGGAGAAAAGTTAAAGGAGAAAGAGTGAGAAGCATCGGTGTGTGGGACTAATGAGATAAACGGTGTAATGACTTCTTAGCCCTGTGTCCCACTAGACCTTTAGAGACAGATGTAGCACCCACACCTTTGTCTGTGTGAAATTATAAGAGAGGGGTAGGAATAACAAGTGTAAGGGGAAATAAAAGGTATTTTCAGGGCTCGGGGTGTCTGTCTAGCTTTCCAGTATGAATCAGGAAATGCCTTCCTCCCTAAGGAAGTGAAATAGTAATTGAGCAAGAAAATGGGAAATTCCATAATGACAGAATGCATATTGTTATTTGGAGGTGTCTGGCTCCAGGGGACAGAGGAGTCAGAACTCAAGAGCTTGGCTGGAAGAGGCTGGAAGGACGACATGAAAACACAGTCAATCATCTAGACCTAATGACCTGTTTATGAAAATTAAATACACAAATAAAGGACAAAAAGGAAGTAATCAGCCCGAATGAGGAACATTCCAGGGGACAAACTGATTCAGGTTCTCATTGAACAAATGCTGAGACTGAGAGATAAGAAGCAAAGAGGCATGTTACAGAGCAATAGAGAATTTAAGAGACATTACCAGAGGTGTCATGTGAGTCTCAGTCCTCTCCTTCTTAAAAAAAAAAAAAAAAAGTTTAAAAATTAGATTTAAAAAACAAAAAACAATAGCCGGGCGTGGTGGCGCACGCCTTTAATCCCAGCACTTGGGAGGCAGAGGCAGGCGAATCTCTGTGAGTTCGAGGCCAGCCTGGTCTACAAAGCAAGTCCAGGACAGCCAGGCTGTTCAGGCTGTTACACAGAGAAACCCTGTCTCGAAAAAAAAAAAAACAAAAAAAACAAACAAACAAAAAAAAAAACAAAAGCCAGGTGTGGTGGCTCTCGCCTTTAATCCCAGTACTAGGGAGGCAGAGGCATGTGAATCTCTGTGAGTTCGAGGCCAGCCTGGTCTACAAATGGAGTCCAGGACAGCCAGGGCTACACAGAGAAACCCTGTCTTGAAAAACAACAACAAAAAAGATTTATTCATTTTATTTTATGTGTATACATGCTCTGCCTGCATATATGTTTGTGTATACTTGTGTGTCTGGTGCCCAGGGAGGTTTAAAGAGGGCATCAAATCCCCTTGAATTGGAGTTACAGATGGTTGTGAGCCACCATGTGGGTGCTGGGAACTGAACCCAGACCCTCTGTAAGAGCAGCAAATGCTCTTGACTCCTGAGGCATCTCTCCAGACCCCTGTCATTCTTTGGTGAGGTCTCACTGTGTAGTTCAGGCTGGCCTAGAATTTGTGGAGATCCTCCTGCCTCAACTTTCCAGATGGTTGGGATTGCAGGCATGTGCCGTCATTCCCAGCTCTCATTTATTTCTTGATCAGAACAAACCATCTTTAAGATATTTGAGATAACTGAAGGAATTTTAATGTGAACAGGACATTATATTAAGAAATTGTTGGCTGGGCGGTGGTGGTGCACGCCTTTAATCCCAGCACTTGGGAGGCAGAGGCAGGCGGATCTCTGTGAGTTCGAGGCCAACATGGTCTACAAAGCGAGTCCAGGACAGCCAGAGATACACAGAGAAACCCTGTCTCGAAAAACCAAAAAAAAAAAAAAAAGGAATTGTTGATGTTGCCGAGATAGTTTCTCAACGAAAAGCACCTGCCTGCCCCAGCCTGACACCTCAGCTCCTTTCCTAGGACCCATATGAAAGGAGAAAACCAACCCCCAGCACTTTTTTTTTTTTAATAAAGATTGTAGCATAGGTTGTCCTTGAAATGAAGGGAATTCTCATGTCTCAATCTTTTTTTTTTTTTTTTTTCTGAGACAGGGTTTCTCGGTGTAATAAGCCATGGCTGACCTGGACTCACTTTGTAGACCAGTCTGGCCTCGAACTCACAGAGATATGCCTGCCTCTGCCTCCCTAGTGCTGGGATTAAAGGCGTGCGCCACCATGTCCGGCTTCTGTCTCAGCCTTTTGAGTGCTGGGATTGCAAGAGTAAGTCCGCACACCTGGCTTGGGAAGTTCTTTAGCAGCTCTGCAAGGCTATGATTTATGTATGTACACGTGTCTGAGCCTGTATAGGACAACTTGCAGGAATTGCTTCTCTTCCCGTGGTCCTGAGGATAGAACTCAGGTTTTATTATGCGTGGCAGTAGGTGCCTTTACCAGCTGAGCCATCTTGCTGGCCCCTGGAGATGCCCTTATATAGACACAGAGGACAGTTACCAGTTTCTCTCGGCTGTGAAGAAATCTTGTAAAACCAGGTTCGGTTTGCATGATCCTGTTGTAATAGTTTACCCCATCAGCCTCTGGTCTCCCACAGCCATAACTGCTGTCCTATTTCAGTCTAGCACACCTCACTTCGGGCCTACACTCGGGGATTTTAAGAAAGAGAGGTCACTGAAGGGATGTTG
This sequence comes from Lophiomys imhausi, assembly GCA_907164525.1. Classification (NCBI taxonomy): domain Eukaryota; kingdom Metazoa; phylum Chordata; class Mammalia; order Rodentia; family Muridae; genus Lophiomys; species Lophiomys imhausi. Next base: position 26,223,912 of record CAJQZJ010001558.1, read on the forward strand.
GCAGGGAGATCTAGGTTGTGAACTTGTGGGTTTGTGAAGAATGAGAGAAGGTGGAGTTTGCCCCCAGAGGCTCTTAACTGACTCCAAATCCCACGAAGGCCGGCTGCTTCCCTTCCCAATCCTGCAAAGGAAAGCCACTTTCTGTTTTTTGGTCTCTCACTGTCTTGGTGGCAAACCAGGCTGGAAAAATAACGTACCAACATGTAAAGATTTTGGGATTACCAGGGAAGGCTGTATACCCCACTCCCTACTCGAGTTAGAATGACAGAGAAAGTCCTCCTTAATTCTTAGCTACTTTCCCAGGATAATAACCCAATCATAAGGGTGAAATCAAAGGGTCAATAACTAAGAGGTTTCAAACAAGGACTTTTATTTAACCTTTCCTGTCCTGACAATCAATCCTCCCCTGGGCCTTGGAGTGTTTTCCTTTAGGAAGCATGCGTGGGAAGGGAGTGGGCGGCTACGAAGTCCACATTCATCTGCGACGGCGGGGCCCGCGCGCAGCTTTTTTTTCTCCTCGGCGCTTTCGAGCTGGGACCGGAGGAGCAGCTGGAGCTGGGGTTCGAGGTGCAGGGCCGGGCGCCAAGCGGACCGTGCCCCCTTGGGGAGGCTTGTAGACCAAATGGAAAATGAAGGCGTTGGAGTACCTGCAGCGGTGAGGGCGTGGTCAGGCCTGGGCCTCGGTTTAGACTTACGGCTCAGTGCAGTAAAAAGCAATAAGGTGGTGGGGGTACGGTGGCTGCTCAGCGGGTAAAAGTACCTACCTACCGCTAAGCCTGACGCCTGAGTTCGAACCCCAGAAAAAATAAATAAATAAAAGAGTAACAAAGTCTTTTAGGAGTAGGGCGTGGAGTTGAGAGATGGGAGCTTGATCTTAAAAGGCTGTGTTGGAGGTTGTTTAGACCAGCCAAGGGAGTGGGAGAATAGTGACGACAGAGATAGGTGGCCATTGACTCTTACCATGGCATGCAGTTGTCAGCTGCCCTGAGGCGGAATGGGGAGCGGAAGGGGTTGGGCTGTGGCGAGCTGGTGCCCCCTCCTGTGGCCACTGCCATGGTCTGATCGTCCATCACACAGCTGTACTCACTGCTCTCAGTGAAGAAAGCTGGTACTCGGAGAGACTGAGGTTTGGGTGGGCCCTCAGACACTCCCTTGGAGACTCTTCCTCCCAGATTCAGCCCAAGTCCCACTCTCCTGAACAGATAAAGCCCTAGAAGGGACCAGGTTGCTAGAGAGTTACTCCCCAAGTCTATGGAACGCTGAAAGGAGCCTTCAGAGAAGGCAAGGGGCTGGGTAGGTGATATTATCCACCTGTAATCGGGGTAGAGAGCTCAGCCACGTGTCCTTGAGACCAAAGCCAGAGTTAAATCCTGCCAAGAGAGGATGACATTGGCGTCCATGATCTTTTTTTTTTTTTTTTTGGTTTTTCGAGACAGGGTTTCTCTGTGTATCCTTGGCTGTCCTGGACTCACTTTGTAGACCAGGCTGGCCTCGAACTCACAAAGATCCGCCTGCCTCTGCCTCCCAAGTGCTAGGATTAAAGGCGTGCGCCACCACCGCCCGGCCCATGATCTTCTTTTACTTTCCCCAAATTCCTATCCTTGAGAACCAGGATCTTCTTACCAATAACCAGGTCAGGCTTGGGTCCCTGCAGCAGGTGATAGGGCCTGGTGGACACCCTGATTTGCAGGTCTCTTTTCCCTCCCTTCTCCTTAGTCCCAGAGTTGAGCCGTGCTGATATTCCAGAGCCAGGGCGCACAGACACCTCAGGGCCATCCTGTGGGGCAGGGAAGCCCCTGGAAGTCAGGATAATGGAAGCACCAGGGAAAATAGGAAGGCGGAGGGGAAGAGGATCCCACCAGGAGGCTATCAGAGGCAGGGCAGCAGAGCAGGCCCCTCTCTTGCTCTCACCCTCTGCATGGTAAAATGCTGCTGGTCACTCTCAGGTGGCAGGCTGTCACCCACAAACTGTAGCTCCAGGGCCACATGGGGGAGAAGGACCAAGAGCTCCTTAGAGACAGAGAGAAGGTCAGCTCTGGGTCCCACCCTATGTCCACACCCATCTTTTCAAGGCATACTCTCTGGGCAGGGACTTACCCAAAACACCATGACAAGATCAAATTCCTTTCCAGCCTCCACCACGTGGATCTTCAGTGACTGCTTGTTCTGGATGTTGAGCTCAGGGACTGGGGAGAAGTCAACTCATTAAAGACACAGGCTCCTTACTGCCACACCCACACCCCACACCCTCCAGTCCTGTGCACTCCTTACAGGACTGGGGTACCAGGTGGGTGATGACATAGTACATTGTCAGCGGGTAGGTGAGCAGCACAGCCACAGGGGAGTCCAGACTAAGGCCCCTCCACGCGTAGTAATCCTGCCATGAACCTGGGGAGAGCGTCCAAATAGGGGACATGACCCCAGGCCTGGGCCCCGACCTCTAATAAGCACCCTCCACCCCTTCTCATGCACCAGGTTTTTGTTTTTGCCACCCCATCCAGGTTCTCCATCCCAGCTCCTAGCTCTCTCAGGATCCCTCCAGCTCACCAAAGAGGTTCCTGGGTGGGTCAAGGGGCACTGGAGGCATCAAGGCAGGCCCATCTCCCTTTAGAAGCTGGTAAGGATCACCTGAGAGGATGAGGAAAAGCAGTGCCTAGGGGCCTGAGAACCTCTACCTGCCCCATCTCCCTGCTCCTCCCAGAAGAGCTGTGCACCCTGGGAGAAGGCCTGAAGCTGTAATAGGGTTGGAGTTAGTGTAGGGACTGGACTATTTGATGGATCAGGCAGAAATGACTCCTTTGAGGTCTGGAAAGGGTTGGAATAGTCCTGATGGTGTGGGTACAGGGTTGGTACAGGTCCCCCCAACCTTCTTTCTAGGCTTAAGAGTCCATTCCTGGCAAAAGGTCCCACATACCATTGAGGAGGCAGCTGAGGGATGATGTGTTGCCCCAGGGATTCCTGGGGGCGCCAGGCCCTGGAATCAGCATGCTAAGCTCTGTCCAATAACCACGAGTGAGGCCACGAGAAGCCAGGAAAGCTTCCTTGTTAAAGGTTTCACTGGTTACCTCTGTAGAAGGAGGTGAAGACAGGTCTTGGTATCTAGGCCCCAGGACTTTACCTGCCGTCTGCTAATCCTGAGGACCATGATGTCGGGTCTGATTCTACCTAGGGAGGGAATTTTCATTTCTAAATGCCTACCACATTTCAGGCACAGAGAGCTTACCTTACCCTTGAAATAATTAAATGTGGTCTTATAGTTTCTAGTATTCCTCTCCTACAGATGAGGATACTTGGGTTTGAAGATTTTTTTGTGTGTTGAGTCAAGGTCTCATTACAGCACAAGCTGGCTTTAAAGTATGTAGCTCTGAACACCCAGTCCTCTTGTCTCTACCTTCTAAGAGCTGAGGGTATAGATATGTCCCATCGGGGCCAGATCTTGTTTTGTCTTGTTTTTGAGACAAGGTCTCATGTAGCAAAGGTGGCCTGGAACTCATGATCCTTCTGCCTCAGCCTCCCCACTGCTCTGAATATGCTGCCATGCCTGCCTGACTTCAGTGAGATATTTGAGGTCACGCAACTGGATAGGTAAAGATGGACAGCAAGCATCTGAATCGATGCCCTCTACTCCCCTAATCTCTCTCAGGGACCCTGTCATTCACTCTTCTGCTTCAGATACTCGGTCCCTAATCTCTAACCCCAAATACACAGCGCGTAACTCTTATTCCAGGGATGTAGACATCAACCAAAGTTATCCTTCGGGTCCTGGATTATGTCTCAAAGGTCCCTGGGTACCGTCCTTGCCACTTTGACCTCCTCCTGGTACCTGCGGTGTAGGTGAAGGGCAGACTTGCCAGTTCTCCTGCCCGCTCCATGAAAGCTGCAAGCCTTGGACACCAGAATCGGTGGCTCACATCATCTGGGCATCGCCGCCAATCAGCCTGGAGACAAGCCTCTCCACAGTACAAGACAGCACTGCACTGGGGGCTGGGTGACACAGGGGTCATAGGTACCTAGTATTAGACTTCCTAAGTCCTGCAGGCTGTGCATCTGCCTGTATGCCATTCAGCCTGTTTGTACTGCACCCTTTAACAGCCCATAACTTGTTTTCTCTACCCCTTCCTACTCTCTGCTCCCCACTCTGTCTCCCCCACTGGCCTGGCTTGCTTTTCTACTTGGTTTGGCCAACTGCTGGAATTTTCTTTTGACTCCAGCCTTGTGGGTGCTCACCAGGGTGTCAATTTCACTTCAAAGCTGTGTTTGTGACAAACATGGCAAGTTCGAGCCCGAAGGGAGGCAAAAGTAAAGCCTGGCCGAGGACCCCATGTTCGCATTGGGGTCTTTGCTAACTTCACACCCAGCCTTGGGACCAGGCTCTCCAGCTCTCTGCATGAGAATGAAGGTACATCAGGCTGAAAGGGCTCAGGAGTTCAGATCCCACACCTTTCCACCCTCTAATACCAGATTTTTGTACCGATGCAAATGGGCATCTCCTACAGTAAGCTGTCGGGGCTTTCGGGGGTCCCCAGAGCCCATAGGGCAGGCCATGCTATGACAAAGGAGCGCATAGGCCCGAGAAGCCAGATTCTCAGTCCCTTGGCTCTGGCCCACACTGCCCTGGGCTCCATCCATTAGCAGATCAATGCCCAAGATAGTACCATGCTCATCTGTCACCAGCAAAAGGCAGGAGAGGTGCAGGGGTGCAGCCTCTGCAGAAAGAGGGAAAAAGAGGGGGAGAGAGCAGGGGACAGATAGTTATAGTCAAATATGCCAAATTTAGATGCCTTGGTGAGGCAGAAAAGTGACCTCAATGAGGAAAAGGGACTAGATAAAAGAGGCCCTCTCCCTCCAGAGGAGGCAGCACCTAGGCAGGACCAGAACGTAAGAGACACAGAAACCATATCAGAATCAGGCTCTCTCTCTCTTTGGTTTTTCGAGATAGGGTTTCTCTGTGTAGCCCTGGGTGTCCTGGACTCACTTTGTAGACCAGGCTGGCCTTGAACTCAGAGATCTGCCTCTAGGCTCTAGTCTCTCAGGACTCTGCCTCCCTTGTGCTGGGACTAAAGGTGTGCCACCACGCCTGGTGGATTTTTCTTTCTTTAGACTTATTTTACATCTATGGATATTTTCTCCAAGTGTATGTCTGTACATCACAGGCATGCAGTATCTGCAGAGGCCAGAAGAGTGTGTTGGATTCCCTTGGAACTGGAGTTACAGAAGGTAGTTAGCACCATGTGGGTGCTGGGAATTGAACCTGGGAACTTCTGGAAGTGCAGTCAGCTCTCTTAACCTCTGAACCATCTCTCCAGCTCTAGAACCTAGATTTTTTTTCTTAAGATTTTTAAAAAGATTTAAGATTAAGGTTTCTGGACTTTCGTTCCTTACAGTGCTTAGATTTTGATTCAAGTTAAAAACAAAAAACACATGGTGGTAGATGAAAACAACTTCTGGCATAAGGTTTGCATGAAGTTTGTGACTCCCATTTGGGTTTTGAGTGACATGAGAGGAGCTCAGAGAGGTGTCTGGACAGGGGACAGGACAGGGACATCCTGGGTTCTTACCACTCTTCCTTCCTTTCCTCTTTTCAGGTACCCTCTCATCATCTCCTCGGTCCTCTCTGCAGCCATCATCACAGCTTGCCTCCTGCTGGGTCACCTCTGACTCCACAGGAGGTTTTGCTTCTTGGGGGACTTCCTTACTTGGAGGGGCTGGCTCCCCACCCTCCTGTGGTTCCACCTTCTCTGTGCCTGAGCTCTCCTCTCCATGCTCATCGTCTTTCTCCTCCCCTTCTTCCCCATCCTCTAGGCTGACAAAACTCACATAAGGACTCAGGTCTCTCAGGTGCAGTGGAGGCTCATCCCCCAGGAGCTGGGAGGCCCCTAGGCCTGGCCCAGGGCCTTGCTCTGTACCTTGCCCCAGGCTGATGCCCACACTACGGTTTGGTAAGACATGGAGCACCCAAAGGGGAGGGTCCTGAGGCAGCCTCCTTATCTGAGCCTCCAGTTGACGCCATCGGCCTTCAAGGCTGGTCCCCATGGTTTCCCTCTTGGCCACAAATTTTCGGAACCAACCAAAGAGAAGAGCAGCAAAATCAAGGAACTCATCTCGGTATCCAGACACAAACTCCATGTCTTCAGATACACAGGGCCTGGACCCAGACTGAGCAGAAAGGGATATGTGATAACGATGAGGACCAGGGTGGTGGTGAGGGTTTGGGCTGGGTCACAAAAGGGAGAAAGGTGTGGGTTTGAGGTGGGATCTACAGAGGAGTACTAGGAGCTGAGAGTAGGGTTTGTAGGGAAGAGGACAGAGGGAGGCTAGATTGGAAAGTGGATATTGGGTTAAAGGTGAATACTCAGGGATGAAATCGGTACCTGGGGCACAAAACTCAATGACTCAAATCCTGAAGTGAGATTTGAATTAAGGGAAGACATGAGGTAAGGCTAATCCTATGGGGAAAGGCTTGCTGAGAAAGGGAAATTTGGGGTCTGTGGGAAATAGAAGTGAGAATAAGAACTGAAGCATCTCTTGGGCGAGGATCAGTTTGGTGTGAGCCCCAGTAAACCCACCCCGTTTCTGGCCGCTCCTCTCCTCCGGTACCTGCAGCCAGCCGCCACCACTTTTCGAAGGTAAATACCTCGTGCTGGAGGACCCTCGTGACGTCAGGGCTGCCCGAGCCTGCTCATAACTTGGGTGGCACGCTTAGGGCATCTGGTTGCACCCCAGCCAGTGCGTGCCCACTCCCACGGGCCTGGTGACTTGCTTGACTGCTTCACCTTGGCCATGTGACTGGATCCTACTGAGGCCGGCAGGCCAAGGAAGTGAAAGCATCTTGGAGCGGGAGGGAGGACCTAGAGGGCCATCCACTTTACAAACCAGCAGACAGACAGGCGACCGCCCAGGAGGGCTGAAATCCCCGAAACCCAACTGAGTCATTCTTCCGGGGTCACTGCTTGCCCACTCGGATTCCTCTGGCTCCACAGCGCAAACCTTCTTTCGGTTTTGCCCTTACAGCTAGCTTGGAGTCTGGAGTCCAGTGAAGGAGCTCCGCCTTCTTGGGGCGGGGGATGGTTCCCCGATGTGGGAACTGGGCGCTGAGCTGGCTCCCCGGTACTGACCGGAGGGTCGGTTCCGGACGGCACGCGGGGCACCTCGCGCCCCCTCCCCGTCTGAGCTTGGCAGGGATCAGCACCACAGCAGAACCTCGGCAGGCTGGGTGAAGAATTGAAAGCATCAGAGAATCAGCTGGATGTCGGCTAGGTGGCCTGGTTCCAACAAGCTCCGGCAGGGCTTCAGTCTCCTGCCCCTTGCACTCTTTTTCTCACTGGCGCTGCTGATCCTGCCAGGTTAGTCGGGGGCGGGGCACTGGAGAGACATTAGGTCCGAGGGATTAAGAACTCAGTCCAGAGCTGTCAAGAGCGGCAACCGGGACTAGGGAAAGGCTGTCTGGGGTTAGATTGGGACTGGGGACACCTGGGCATAGGTGGCATTACATTGGGATGGGAGGTAGGTCTGGGGGGGTAGGGGAGGCTAAGTTTGAGGCCCAAGGGCAAATCCTCAGTCTGAGAACCCTGGCTGACCCCTTTTCCCTTTAGGTGATGGCAACCAGGGCAGTGTCACTGGAAGTTGTTCCTGTGAGAAAAGATTTACCTCTAGCACCCAGATACCGTCTGCTACCTTGGCTTTTATCCGAAAGCAGCTGAAAACATTCAGTCGCTGTTCACTCTTCACCAGGTACTGTCTCCTTCCCTCCAGGGGGAGGGCAGAGTTGGAGGACCACCAACCTCAACACCCAGTCCCAGTCAGGGAGCCTAGTTCCTTTCCATTTCCACTTACTTATCTGGGGATTTCCAGCTCTAGTGGGGCTCACCTTGGGTTGACTTCACACCTTTGGAATGAGGAAAGGTAGGGAAGGGAAGGAGTGGTCACGGGAGACTACATTGACACTCTTGCAGGTTCCAGTTGCAGTCAGGGAGGATCGTGTGTGGGGGAAGCCAAGATCAGTGGGTTCGTGACCTGGTGAGCTGTTTTGAGCGCAACGGTGAGAGCCTTTTCTGTCTTCCCACTAGTGGGCAGGCCGCCATCCTACAGTCGTCTCCTTTGCCTCTGCTACACAGCACTTTCCTATTTAGACTCTTTTGACTCTGGCTGAAGTACTTTCACTTAAGTCTGTCTTCCCAACACCACTTACTGTCATCTTCCTGGCTTTGGTCCATTTGTTCCACCACATATGCTGTCACTTAAATTGAAGTCACTATTAGTATAAACTATACCCGAGACTGGTCATGCTAAGTGCGTGTTCTGCCACCGAGCTATCTCCCTGCTTTTTAAACAGTTTAGTCAGGGTCTGGCTAAGTTGACCAGGATGGTCTTGAACTTGCTATCCTTCTGCCTCAACTTTTCTAGTAGCTGGAACTATAGGTCTCTACAACAAGCTGGGCATTCACTACTGTATTTTAATTGAAGTCACCTGAAGGTACTATTTTCATTTTCTAATACTAGTGATGAAAATAAACATGTTAAAAGTTGGAATTCATCCACACACCTTTAACACTTTGGGAGGCAGAGGCAGGTGGATTGCTGTGAATTTAAGGCCAGCATGGTTTACAGAGTGAGTTTCAGGATAGCCAGGTCTATGTATGGAGACTGTCTCAAAAAACAAAACAAAGCCGGGCGGTGGTGGTGCACGCCTTTAACCCCAGCACTTGGGAGGCAGAGGCAGGCGGATCTTTGTGAGTTCGAGGCCAGCCTGGTCTATAAAGGGAGTCCAGGACAGCCAGGGCTACACAGAGAAACCTTGTCTCGAAAAAAAAAAAATTGGAAGAATTCTACAGTGAAACCTCTGTACACATCCCCTAGATCCTGCAATATTTGATTTATAGTTGTTTGGTTGTGTTATTTTGGGTTTTTGTTGTCGTTGTTATTGTTGTTTTTCCCTGAGACAGGGATTCTCTGTGTATCAGTACTGGCTGTCCTGGAACCTACTCTGTATATCAGGCTGGCCTTGAACTCACAAAGATCCAATGCCTCTGCCTCCAGAGTGCTGAAATTAAAGGCTTTCACTGCCATCACCCCTCAGCTGTCAGTTCAATATTTTTATTGTTCTTTTCTTTTTTTAAGATTAAAAAAATCCCAATTAATCCAGTTTTCAGACAAATTACTTAACAGCTTGCCTTCATCTATCATATCTCTTTCATGTGCAGACTGTATTCTTCCTCTGAAAGAAATGTACAGGCAGGATGTGGTGGTGCACTCTTTTAAACCCAGCACTCTGGAGGCAGAGGCAGACGGATATCTGAATTTGAGGGCAGCCTGGTCTAAAATGAGTTCTAGGATGTCCAAGGTTACACAAAGAAATCCTGTCTTGGGGGAAAAAAAAAACCAACAAAAACCCCAAAATGTCCTTCAATAGTCTAGCTGGTATCAACAGTACCCCACTGCCTTTCAGGCCACAGAAACCTGCACTGTCTCATTCAACCTTCCCAGATACCTTGGGCCTTGTTACTATGAAGTGAGTCCCAGAATGGCTGTAGATGAGGGGTAAAGAACAGGTAGGGTCCAACGCAGTGTAGCACACCTGCTTGGTGACTGCATCTGGTGGTCTGTGAACTTTCTTGTCCCTGTCTGTCCTTCTGCCACTGTCTTCCTCTCCTGGCCTTCAGCTGCCCTGTCTGAACTCTCTTTTTGCCCAATACTGGGGAATGAATCCAGGGCCTCACCTCATACATGCTAGGCAAGAACTCTGCCACTGAGCTGTATACACACACAGTTGTTCCAACTGTCCCTTGGATGCTCCCCATGCCTTCCCTCTGTTGGGGTCAGAACATGACACCCAAATAGGGAATTTTAGCAGCTGAGAGACCCAGCAAAGCAAATCACTCTGACTTATGTCACCTGAAACTGGGACATAATAAACACTTTCATGCTATAGGAGTCCTGGCCAGGACTTGGAGGCCAAGGACAAGGCCTTGCTAGTCCCTCCCTGCTTTACCCTGGAGCAGAGCTGGGGGCCTGGAGAGTTAACCCATGCTACATCCCCACCCCTCCCTTGTTCATTACCACTAATCAGAACCCTTTCTGCCCAGTCATATGTCTATACAACTGTCCACTCATTACCCAGTCTAAGCACAATATAATTTTCTCTGTACTTCCTTTTTTTTTTGGTTTTTCGAGACAGGGTTTCTCTGTGTATCCTTGGCTGTCCTGGACTCACTTTGTAGACCAGGCTGCCCTCGAACTCACAAAGATCCGCCTGCCTCTGCCTCCCAAGTGCTGGGATTAAAGGTGTGCGCCACCACCGCCCAGCTGTACTTCCTTTCTAAAGGCTCCTGTGTCCTTTAAAACTCTGACTGAATTTGTTCTGCTTTTCTCTTGTTAATCTGTATTTTTTCCTTGGGCGGAGGGTGTGTGAAAGCCATACCCTGAAGATAGGTGAGGAAGACACTTCTGTAGCTGTTGCAGTAGCTGACCTGTTATTTTCTCTCTAGAATGTGGCAATGGCCATGGGAAGAGTTTCCACCACCAGAAGCATCTGCCTCATGCCAGCACCCGGATCCCTGAGGTCACAGAGAGGACACCTTTAGACACAAGCACCCCTGCACAGATTCAGAGTACCCAGCAGTCCACTTTTCCATCTGGAATACTGTCCTTGAACAATGAGCTCACCCAGCACAGTGAAACCACCACTCTCACTTCAGGCTATGGTCAGGAAGCTAGACCTGAGGCTAAGGCAAATGAGAAACATCAAGATGACAAACAGCAAGAAAAACCGGGTGCTGTAGCTGGCACGTCAGCCTTGGTGCCAGTGCTGTCCCTCCTGGTCATTGTCTTCCTTCTCACAGCAGTCATGGTCTATGTACTGTGCAACAGGAGGAGAGGGACACAACAGAGCTCTGCAGGTACTTGTAACTCCTAACCTTCCCTCCACAGACCTAGTGCCTTCCTGGTAAGGGTCCTGCCCTGGTGGCTGGTAACCTACCAGAGGCATACAAATATCAAGGCTGTCAGCACCATGGGCTTGGAGGGAAGAGTCAGCTAGAACATACCAGGTCTTACGGGTAATTAATGTCTAGGAGTACGATTCCCCAATTCAGTTCATGTTTTGCCTCAATTCTCCTTCATCTCAGAGTTCATCCACCAATTTCTTTATCCTTTCCAGCTTTGCAGCTCCGATATGTACCTGTGAACCAACAACCCAGTGCCTGAAGCAAGAATGGAAGCTTGTGAGAGAAGACTTGGAGGAGGTGGGAGACAGGGTGGCAGGCTAGGCTCCATCAGGGAACTGAACCTTAGCTCATTCTTTCTTAGGCTGTTTTAAGACAAAGTACCCTTATATAATCCAGGACAGCTTTGAATTTTGCTTCTCTGCCTCTACTTCATAGGTTCTGGGATTATAGATATATACTACCACATCTGCCCTAATTTACTTTTGAAAATAATGTGTAAGTTTTCATGTTTTTGTTTTGTTTAGCTAGGATCCTAGGTATCCATGCCTGCCTCAAATTCCCTATATATCTAACTACCGATTCTCCAGCCTCTGCTTCCATAGTGCTGGGAACTTGCACACTTGCTAAAGATGTTTTCTTTTCTTTCTTTCTTTTTTTTTTGAGACAGAGGATTTCACTATTCAGCCCTGTCAGTCCTAGAGCTCACTGTAAACTGGATTGGCCTTGAACTCAAAAAGATCTGCCTGCCTCTGAAGTGTTGGGATTAAAAGGACTGCCCTGGGGCAACTCTCTTAACAATTAATAATATATGAGTAGCCCCATATGCCCTTAGCCTTCTCCCCTGCTTCTATAAAATGTAATACTCTAAAATACGTGATCTAGAAGTGCAACCCAAGGTCAAGGGCCCATCTAGCATGTGTGAAGTTCTAGGTTCAACCCTCTCAATAAATTAATTTTATAAAGTGTCTGCTTTTCACACTGTATAACAATAAACTAAACAAATTCTACGTTTTTAACTGTAATACTAAAAATTAATTTTAGAATTATTGGCTGAAGGCTGGAGAGATAACTCGGCAGTTTAGAGCAATTGTTCTTGCAGAGGACTCATGCAGTAACTCACAACCATCTGTAACTCCGGTTCCTGGGGATCTTCACCCTCCTCTAACCACCACAGGCACCAGGTCCGCACACACACACAACAACAAACCATTATTTATACACATAAAATAAATCTAGATGAAATTAGTTTTTTAGAATTACTGAGGGGTCTTTGTCCCCTCAGAACTGCTGATGGTGCCCCCTGGCCACAAGTTTCCCTTCATAAGACATCAGCTGTTCTCCAATCCCACACTGAAAGTCTACTTTCTCATCCTCCCTCATTAGCAGCTGCTTTGCTGATGCTGTTTGGACTGGACCCACTTCCTCAATCTCTTGGATCACTAATATATATCCCAGACAGAGAGAGTCTGATCTTTAAAAAAAACAGCTTTTATTATTAAAACTCTTAGTTCCTGTTTTGTTTCTTCCAACGAGGAACATAACTTTTTTTTTAAGATTTATTTATTATGTATACAGTGTTCTGTCTGCATGTATACCTGCAGCCAGAAGAGGGCACCAGATCTCATTATAGATGGTTATGAGCCACCATGTGGTTGCTGGGAATTGAACTCAGGACCTCTGGAAGAGCAGTCAGTGCTCTTAACCTCTGAGCCATCTCTCCAGCCCCCACAACTCCTCTTTTTGAAGTAGGGTCTCACTATGCCTTTAGCCCAGGTTGGTCTCAAATGTCGGTAGTCCTCCCATCTCTGCTTCCCCAGTGCTGGGGCTACAGGTATGGGCCACCATGCTTATAAGAATACATTTATTTTTATTGGGCCAACTCTTCTGGAACCCTAGGGCAAGGTATGCATGAGGAAGTGGTTTGGGCAGTTGACCTCTGACCCGTCTGAGCTTGCATAGTGGAAAGCAGGGCCGTCTTGCTGGAGGAGCCAGAACAGATCTGTGTGCAGATTTGAGCTTTAGAGTCTCCAGTTCTACCTTCTGCCCCATGGTCCTCATCTGCCCTGACCAGAAGGGCATGTATTACTCTGCTCCCCATCCTACTGGTCTCTTGGTTCTGTCCCAAGGTGAAGGTCACACTGGATCGTCCTGACTTAGTTCTCCAGCATCTGTTCACAGGTTCTTGCCACATCACTGATCTTGAGGCGGGCATAATCTACTCGTTTTAGAGCCATTTGACAATCCTTCCTGGAAGAGTAGCTGGAGCCCTCATGGGGCTGCCCTGTGGCCACCTACAGGACAGTTAGATCAATCAATGGAGTATGCCTCTCTTGACCACCCCACAACCAGGCATTAGGTCTTTGGTCTCGTTTCTTTCCTGAGTTTGCTTTACTTTAGCTCTCTGGTAACTCAGTGATCTAAAGCAAACAACTTACCCTGTGTGAACCTCATCTGTGACATGGTATGGCGACTGTGGAGTGCCCAGCACACCACAAAAGTTAGTAAATAGTGGCAACTAGAGTAAGGACTTTGGAAGCCTCTTAGTGCTGTCCCTTTTCTTGGTCCCCAAGCATATGGGCCTCACACAGGACATCAGGCCAAGTTTCTGGGAACAAAGTTCAGTAGCTTCAGTTTTATTTTTTGTTCGGTATTGGGGCCTCTTTATTAAGTAGGCAGGTGCTCTAACATGGACCCCCCACCCTCCTTTTTTAACCTACTGTGTCTAAATTGCCCAGACAGGTTTTGAACTTGTGATCCTCCGGCCTCAGCCTCTTGAGTGTCTGAGATTACAGACCTATGCCACCAGGTCTGGCTAGGTACTGTTTATACACCCTAGACACTTTAATCCTTTGCTTTTAGAGGACTAAACCAGGCCTGAAATGAAAGTGCCTACCGCGGCATAAGAGGCAGAGTCTTAACCAGCTAAAGCTCAGGGAATCCCTAAGGCTAGGGCGGTGATGGAGTCCCCCGCCCGGCACCTTCTAAACACACCCACCTGGGTGAGGTAGCGGATCTGAGCAGTCAGCTCCGCCTCCACGTGCTGCACAGAAGCGGTGAAGGCTGCCGCCTGCCGGTCTAGAAGCCGCTCGTTGGTTTTTTCCTTGGACAGTTCCAGAATCGCCGTTCCTGCCAGGACGGGGGAGTGGGCGGTGTTAGACCCAGGCTGGAGACTTAGCCCCACCCCAAGACAAGCACTCAGGGTCCCGCCCCAACCGCGCGCGGAGTACGGGCTGGCCTTCCCTCCGTGCCGTCCGCTCTCCGCTTCCCGAACCTGCGTTCTGGAGGATGGCGCCGATTTCGCGCTCGATATCTTCCAGAGCGCGCAGCCGCTCGTTCGCCAGGCTATAGGTAGCCATCCTTCCCGTGGAAAGAGCCGACCGGCGTCTTTTGCGAGGTGTGGCGCCAAGGCCCGGAAATGCCTATTAGTTTGCGCCTGCGCAGAGGCCACTGTAGCAAGCACTACAATTCCCAGAGTGCTCAGCGCGGCTCGCTTTTCCGGGTTCACCTGGTCAAGTATGATTTTCAGGGCTCTAGTGCCAGGCCAGATGTGTGGGGATGGGAATGGGGGGGTGGAAAGAGGCGGTAGTGACTTTTGTTTTGTTTTCTGATAGGGTCTCACTGGAGGCCAGGCTTGCCTGGAACTCACAAAGATCCTCCTGGTGTAACAGGTCTGTTAGAAGTGAAGATACTGTAAAGAGACATTTGTATCTATCTCTTCCGTCTGACTATCAGACTTGAAATAATGGACCCCAAAGAAATGGGAATTTCCCTAGGAATCTCATGCTGAGATAAGGGAAGATTACCAGCCAGAGGGGGAATTTGTCTTCCAGAAAGGGATTTCACACGGTTCTGACAACTTGTGAGACCACTTTACAGGTGAGACTGAAGGCCAAATAAATGAAGTCAGTGATGGGCGTGACCACACCTTGACGGGGACTAACTACTTAGATGTGCACATCCTTGGTCCTCTATTTAAACTTTGATGTTACTTCAGGACCCTGAAGACTCACTTGAGGAGTTTGCTGGATTTCTTTGTCCCTTTTCCCAATATGGTCACATTGAATAAGTCTCCTTTTTTGACTTTCCACTTTTTAGTTCTCTTAAAAGAGATTTATTGGTGGCTGGAGAGATGGCTCAGGGGTTAAGAGCGCTGGTTGCTCTTCCAAAGGACCCGGGTTCAAATCCCAAGACACAGCTGTCTGTAATTGTCAGGTGTGGTAATGCACTCCTTTAATCCCAGCACTGGGGAGGCAGAGGCAGGCGGATCTCTGTGAGTTCAAGGCCAGTCTTTTACAGAGTGAGTTCCAGGATAGCCATGGCTCACAGAGAAACCATGTTTCAAAAAAACGTAAAACAACAACATCAAAAAAGATTTATTGAAGGGACAGGAGGGGACGAATCCAGGACTAGCTGCCTCCGCTCTCCAGTGGCCAGACATGTCTTGGGCACAAATACCCCTCCCGCATGTTGAGCGACACTGCCTCTGCCTCCCTAAAGCTGGGAGTAAAGGTATGAGCCACCACTGAAACAGCCCTGCGGCCCAAAGCTGTTCATGCAGACTGTCTGATTTAATTGACACTGTCTGGTGGACTTGTTGAATTTATAAGGATTTATTAGGCATTGGCCCTGTGCCAGGTGATGATGGTGTGTTCCTCCATACTGGGTAGTCATGGGCTCTTTGCTGGCCAGGCTCTCCCAGGGAAAGTTTAATTTGGCATGATTAGCTTAGTTTAACCAAGCTATTCTCCCTAAGGCTTCTTCCTGATCCTGAGCCCAGCTGGTTTTCTGATCCTAGCCCCTTTCCTCTGCCTTCCTTTTCTTTTTTTCTTTCTTTTTCATTTTTCTTTTTTGGAGGGGGGGGGGTGTGTTCCAGACAGGGTTTTTCTGTGTAGCCCTGACTGTCCTGGACTTACTCTGTAGACCAGGCAGGCCTTGAACTCACAGAGATCTGCCTGCTTCTGCCTCCCAAGTGCTGGGATTAAAGGCGTGTGCCACCACACCTGGCTCCCTCTGCCTTTCTCTCTCTGATTATCAATTAGGTGCTAGGCTGTCAGGATATGAAGATAAAGAGATGTTCTTTCAATAGTGTTTTGTAAGCACATTCAGAGGTTATTAAGATATATTTATTTATTTATTCATTCATTTTTGACATAGAGTTTCTCTGTGTAACAGCTCTGGCTGTCCTGGACTCACTTTGTAGACCAGGCTAGCCCTGTACTTACAGAGATCTGCCTGCCTCTGCCCCCCAAGTGCTGTGATTAAAGGCATACATCTCCAACCCGACAATTCCAGATAGCTGTGAACTGCCATGTAGGTGCTGGGATTTGAACCCAGGTCCTTTGGAAGAGTAGCCAGTTGCTCTTAACCACTTAGCCATCTCTCTAGCCTAATTTATTTATATTTTTGACTGTTTGAGACAGGGTTACTCTGTGTAGTCCTGGCTGTCCTGGAACTCGCTCTATAGACCAGGCTGGCCTCTGCTTTTCAAGTTAGAGGTGTGCACCGTAGCCACCACCTGGCCAATATTTCTTTATTTTATTTGGTGAGTATGGATGTTTTGCCTACATGTGTGTCTGGAGGACATGCATGGGTTGTCCATGTAGGTTACAGAGGGCATTGGAATCTCTCTAGATCTGGAGTTATAGGCAATTTTGAACCACCATGTGAGTGCTGGGAATAGAACTGGGGTCCTCTGAAAGAGCAGCCAATGCTCTTAACCACTGAGCTTTCCCTCAGCCCCAGCAAAGGATTCTTGAAGGAAATGGTTCTTGAACTGAATTCTAAAGGGCTATTGAGGTACATGAGAAGTTGCAGTGGAAAAGGAAACAGTATCCTCCAAGAGATGGGGCTGTGTTGGGCTGGAGAGATGGTTCAGAGGTTAGGAACACTGACTGTTCTTCCAGAGGCCCTGAGTTCAATTCCCAGTAACCACATGGTGGCTCATAACCATCTATAATGAGATATGGTGCCCTCTTCTGGTGTGTAGGCATACATGCAGCCAGAACATTATATATATAATAAATAAATAATTTTTTTTTTTTTTTTGGTTTTTCGAGACAGGGTTTCTCTGAATATCTCTGGCTGTCCTGGACTCGCTTTGTAGACCAGGCTGGCCTCGAACTCACAAAGATCCGCCTGCCTCTGCCTCCCAAGTGCTGGGATTAAAGGCGTGCGCCACCACCGCCCGGCATAAATAATTTTTTTTAAAAGAGAGAGAGATGGGACTGTAAAAGGGCCTGGCATGGTTAGAGTCCAGTGTGGAGTTCCATTTATGTGGAGTGGAAGGCTATTGTGGTTAGGGGTGACATGAAGCTGGAGTAGGGAGATCAGGAAAACTCATAAGCTAAGTCATTTGAAATTCATTCTGGTATGCTAAAAAAAAAAAAAAAATGGCTTGAGCTTTTAAGAGGACTGGCTGCTGTTGCAGAAGACCTCAATTCATGTCCCAGCACCCATGTCAGGAGACTCACGATTGGTTGTATCTCCAGCTCCAGGAAATCATATATCATCTTCTGGCACACATATGGTATACATTCACATACACACTAAAGTAAAAAGGTGGAGGGTAGATCGGGGAGGAGTGGGTGTGAATATGATCAAAATACATTGTGCAACATTCTCAAAGAATTAAATTCTGGTTTTTTTGTTTGTTTTGTTTTCCGTTTTTGGTTTTTCAAGACAGGGTTACCCTTTGTAGCCCTGGCTGTCCTGAAACTCACTCTGAGACCAGGCTGGCCTCAGATTCACAGAGATCCCCTGCCTCTGTTTCCAAAGTGCTAAGACTAAAGGCATGTGTAACCACTGCCTGGCTCAAAGAATTAAAATATTTTTTTTAAAATGAAAGAAATTCTGAATGCATTTGGGGGCCTTTGAAGAAAGTGTGATGACCAGATTTACCTTTTTTTTTTTTAAGAGTACTCTTAATATTTACAGAGATCAAGAATGAAAATATAGCTGGTTGTGGTGGTGCACACCTTTAGACCCGGCACAGAAGGGATTTTAAGCCCTGCCTCTGGAGGCAGAAGCAGGTGGGTCTCTGTGACTTTGAGGCCAATCTGGTCTACATATGAAGTTCTGTGACAGTTAGGGTTACACAGTGAGTAGGGCTGGAAGTATATAGCTCCTTGGCAGTATACTTGACCCCTATGTAGGATATCCTGAAAACAACAACCTGAACAGCCTAAGAAACAGAACAATAATAGTAACAAAAGCAGTTTGCAAAGGGTAAGCACACTAATGACAACTCGTTATACTTGATGAATCTAGCATTCAAATTTGTCCTTTCCTAGCTCCCAATACAATAACAAATATTTAAAAATTTTTAAATTACATTTATTTAGTTGATGTATGTTTGTATATGTGTGTGAGAGAGAGAACACAAGAGTTCACAAACAGGTGTATGTACCGTGGTGCTCATATGGTGATCAGAGACAACAGGGAAGAGTCAGTTCTCTCTTTATATCACATTGGTTCTCGAGATGAGCTTAAAGCTGTCAGGTTTAAGCTGGGCATGGTGGTGCACCCCTTTAATCCCAGCACTCGGGAGGCAGAGGCAGGTGGATCTCTGTGATTTTTAGACTAACCTGGTCTACAAAGTGAGTCCAGGACAGCCAGGACTATTACACAGAGAAACCCTGTCTCGAGAAAAAAAAAAAAAAAGCTGTCAGGCTTGGTGGCAAAAACCTTCACCCACTGAGCCATGTCACTGGCCCAACAGTAAAGATGTCTTAAGGACTGGCGATGTAGCTCCCAGTTGGTAGAGTGTTTGTGTAGCATGCACAAAGCCCTGGGTTTGGCTTCCAGCCTTCCCAAAAGTGTGTGTGTGTGTGTGTGTGTGTGTGTGTGCGTGTGTGTGTGTGTAGTGTGTGTGTGTGTGTGTGTGTGTGTAGTGTGTACTTGCAGTCCCTGTACTCAGGAGGCAGAGGCAAGAGGCTCATCTCTGGCTTGCTTCACAGCAAGCTCAAAGCCAGCCTGAGCTGAAATAAAGAACACTGAGGAGATGGCTCAGTTGGAAAAGTATTTCAATTGCAAGCCTGTGAGGATCTGAGTTTGGATCTTCAGAACCCATGGAGAAGCCAGACTCAGTGGTGCCCATGTGTGACCCTAGTGCTCTGTGAGTAGAGACAGATCCCAAGGCCTTGCTGGCCAGTCAGTGTGGCCACAATGGTAGTCTCCATGTCCAGCAAGAGACTTGAACCTCTGATCCTCTTACATGTACCTACCAGGTGCTATGAGCATAGGCCCAGCTAATTCAGAGATCCAGCTACCTAACTGCATCCAAAGTTCTGGGGTGAAAGGCCTGCACCACCACACCTGGCCCTTTTTGTCATTTTTGCCCCTCAACTGTACCCAGGTACCCACCAAGGTGAAAACCCTGTTTTCCATTTCCAACAAAGAAGCCTCCAAGACCTTGGAAGAGAAATTGGGGAACTCTTCTTGAAAGTGAAGTGAATGAAGAGAGCAGTGGGAGTCCACGCCTTTAATCCCAGCACTTAGGAGTTCGAAGCCAGCCTGGTCTACACAGTCAGCTCCAAGGCAGGGAGGACTACATGGTGAGACCTGAAACAAACAAAATGCCAAAGAGGAATAGGAAATCTGGCATATTGGCATATGCCTATGACCCTAGAACTTGGCAGATAAGGATGAGAGGATCAGAAGTTCAAAGCCATCCTCAGTTAAACAGTGAGTTCATGGCTAGCTTTGTGCTCCATGAGACTCTGTCTCTAAAAAAGACAAACAATTGTACAAAAAAAGGGGAAAAAAACAGGTCATGATGATGTATTCCCATGACTTAAAACTAGGGACCACACAGCGAATTGAAGGCTAACCTAGAATACTAGCTCTCAAAAACTCAAATGGTAGCACTGTATCTTAGAAGCTTTGTGCAGGGCTATGGGTTTTATCCTCAGCACCAAAAAGAAAAAAACAATAAAGAGAAAGGGACAGGAATGATGAATATGGAAATATTAGTAATGACTGGAGGGCAGAGGTAAGGGTAACAGGGTTAGCAATGAGTGATAACTAAACCGACAGTAGGCTCTAGAGAGCAGGCCGCCTTAAGTCAGTGGTAGTGCTATGACTTTGGCTACAGCTGGTACTAAAGTTTGGAGTACCAGATCTCTTGACTTTATACATCTTGGCAGCTACCCCTACCCTAGGAGAATACTGAGGTGTTTTGTTTGTTCTGTTTTTTAAGATTAGGAGCCTTGGAGGCTGGAGAGATGGCTTAGCAGTTAAGAGCACTAACTGTTCTTCCAGAGGACCCGGGTTCAAATCCCAGCACCCACATGGCAGCTCACGGTTGTCTGTAGTTCTAGTCCCAGGGCTCCATCTGACACTCTCTTCACACACTTACACATAAAATAAACAAACAAAAGATTAGGATCTTGCTGCTGCCTGGCTGGCCTCAAGGTTGCTTCTGTCCTGTTTCTGTCTCCCAAGTACAGGCAGTACAGGCATGTGCCACCACACCTGGCCTCAGAGAGTTCTTTGTTGGGGAGAAAAAGCAGGGTTTTTGCTGGATGTGGAATTGCCACCCAGGAACCAACTCTGATGTAAAAGCTTGAGGGTTGTTTATTCAAGCTCGAGCTTGGACTCCCAACACTCACCAATGCAGCGGCTCAAATTGAGAGCCCAAAACTCCAAAAGTATAGGGATTATATAGGGACTTAAACAAAGACAGGGGTTTCTAGCATAGGACTGGATGACATTTGGACAGACAAACCTGTCTATCCCCGATTGGCTCGTTGTTGTTGCCGTACCATTATTGGTCAGCTTGACCAGCAGAAAGTTTGTTTAGACTTTTTTAGTGCTTTCTCAGAGTGAGCCATCCGGTATGATTAGGGAACAGCCCTGGAATGCAAGATCGGGTATATTTTGTTGTTTTTCCTGTAATTGGAGGTCAGCTCTGAGTCAAACCTAATACAAAATAGAATCTTTTTTTCAATATGGAGTCAGTCAAGCTTCATATTAGGTACAGTTGAGGGCAAGAGTATGGCACTAAAAACAAATTAAGTAGCCGGGCCGTGGTGGCGCATGCCTTTAATCCCAGCACTTGGGAGGTAGAGGCAGGCGGATCTCTGTGAGTTCGAGGCCAGCCTGGTCCACAGAGTGAGTCCAGGACAGCCAGAGCTGTTACACAAAGAAACCCTGTCTCGAAAAACCAAAAAAAAAAAAATTAAGTAAATGTTTATGTACTGGGTTGTGATTTGTACAACTGACAGCCAAGTTTATAATTTCCAGGTTCAAGACTCCAGGATGTTCCTTGGGGAACTTGATTATTCAGAGAAACAATCTAATTAACACCATGGTTCTAACAAAGTCTTTAGCCAGAGCTGGCCATGTTGAAATTCATTGGTGGTAAGCCCCAGATGTGTATATGGAACAGTTAGTCAATTCTCTTCACCTCAGGCTCTCCTGGACATCCTCCTGCCTCAGTCTCTTGAGTGCTGGGATTACAAATTCACACTACCACGCCAATCTACTACTTCAATTTTGAATATGACCAGATAGAAAAGGATTTATAGATATTTAAATAATTTTCTAGCATGAAAGCAATAAACATGGAGGAAAAAAAATCCCAGAGGTCTCAGATAAGAGATTTTATATGTACATTTGATTATCTGAGACTGTGGCATATTCTTGTGGTCAGAGATAACTTGAAAGACAGGGAAAGGAGGACCACTTGAGTTCAGGAGTTTGTGGGCAGCATGGGCAACAGCAAGAATGCCCCCTGTCTATTCTGTTTTATTTATTTTCTCAGACAGGGTCTTGGTATGTTGCTTATGTTCCCTGTCTCTTCTTAGAAACAAACAAACAGAAAACAGGACTGAATCCACAAAAATGCCCTTGGAAAACCAAATCATGAGGAAAGATATGAAAAATCCATCATGGGATGAAAGAGAAACTGAGAAACTCTTCCTGCAGTAAAGTAAATGAAGAGATGGTACACGGCAGCTGGGTGTGGTGGCCAATGCCTCTAACCCCAGCACTTGGGAATTTGAGCATTAGCCAGTTCCAGGCCAGCCAGAACTACAGAATGAGACCCTGTGTCAAAAGAACAACAACAAAAATAAAAAACAAGAGCCGGGCAGTGGTGGTGCACACCTTTAATCCCAGCACTTGGGAGGCAGAGGCAGATGGATCTTTGCGAGTTCAAGGCCAGCCTGGTCTACGAAGTGAGTCCAGGACAGCCAGGGCTACACAGAGAAACCCTGTCTCGAAAAAACCAAAAATAAATAAATAAAATAAAAAACAAAACAGAGAGACAGAAAGAGAGAGAGAGAATATAAATGTAGCCAAGAAAAGGCACTTGAGAAGCAGTCCAGGAGGCCTAAATTCTAGATGAGATCACAGGAAATGAAGAGGAAAAGGAACTTGTACTTCTGCGATAAAAGAGCCCACTTGCCGGGC
>CAJQZJ010001558.1:26246789-26270476 GCA_907164525.1 Lophiomys imhausi
AAAAACCAAAAAAAAAAAAAAAAAAAAAAAGTAACACTCTAGCCTAGCGTGGTAGTACGCCCCTTTAATCCCAGCACTCAGGAGGCAGAGGCAGGAGGATCTCTGTGAGTTCGAGGCCAGCCTGGTCTACAAAGCGAGTCCAGGACAGCCAGGGCTACACAGAGAAAGCCTGTCTTGAAAAAGAGGAAGAGGAGATGCAGAGGATAGAGAACTGTTAGTGGTCTGGCTGGGAGGTGGCTCATATTTCATTGAAGGAAACTTAGCCAAATGGTTTCACCCACCTCTGGAAAAATGCAGGCCTTTCCTAAGTGACCAGCTATCACATCACTTCAGGAGAATGGATTTTAGGGGGTATCCAGGGATTTACAAAGCTGAACTTTCAGTTAGGAAAACAGAATAAAGACATTTTAGTCTGCACAAACTGTCAGATTTCCCCAGTGAAGTGGCAGATAGGACATCCATGAGCTGACAGAGTTTATTCATGAGAGGTAACCAGGAACTTCAGTTCAGAAGAAAGATTCTGAGACATGTCTTCAAGGAGATGAAAAGGACAAAGATCTTTTGTTTAGAAAGAACTGAAATACAGACTCTTGGAAGAGAGTATAGGGCTGAATCTGTGATAAATTTGTAGAAGCAAATTTCAAATGATCATTATTCAGGCAATCATGAAGGGCCACAGAGTCAACTAAATCTTAGCAGAGGCATAATTCAATACCAGATATTGATCTGACCCAAACTGATACAATGCTCAGGGGAGTGGGGGTAAGGGCGGGATGAAAGCATTGCGTGATGGTGAGGAGGGACAAAATTGGCTCAACCTCCACCTTCCCATGAATTTCTCCAATCTGTGGCCTGCATCTAGAAATTCATCTTTGAATGTGGCCTACAAAACCATAAGCTAACTTAAACCATTATGAAATTAAAAAAAAAATCTTGCCTCTCCCTTTCCTCCTCCTTTTCTTTTCTTCTCTCTCTCTCTTTTTGCAATTTTTATTTTGCAACTCAATTTTGCAGTTACAGCATAGTTGGGAGCATGAGCTTTGTAGATGACAGCATTGTGTCATGGTGTCATAGCTGGCCATCTGCTGGATGGTGCTTTGAAAGCAAAGGTGAAGAAGGAGCAAAATGAGTATACAGAGGTGGGAGCAAATGTCTTCAGGAACCTTTGAAGGAGGTGGAGGGAGTTCTCTTTGGGGACAAAGAAATCAGGGGCCTACTTTTTTCTTGTTAATTACAGCTGCCAGGAGTGGTGGTTCACATCTTTAAGCCCAGTCAGTACTCAGGAGGCAGAAGCAGATCTGTGAGTTTGAGGCTAGCCTAGTCTACATTGTGAGTTCCAGAACAGCTAAGGCTATGTAATGAGACACTGTCTCAAAAAACCAAACCAAGCAAAACAAAAATGATAACAAAAACAAACAAAAAAACAGAGGACGGAGGTTGAAGGAAGGGGTGGTTTGATGGATCAATATCTAGGTGGAGAAGCCGGGAGTGGTGGCACACATCTTTAGTCCCAGTACTGAGGAGATAGAGGATCTCTGTGAGTTCAAGGCCAGCCTGGTCTACAAATCGAGTCCAGGCAGCCAGGGATACACAGAAAAACCCTGCCTCAAGAAAATAAAATAACAAAAACAAAACAAAGATCTAGGAGGATATGAGAAGGAGATGTAAGCAGAGATGGAGGGACTGGCTCCGCCTAGGGACGAACCTTAAACTTCCTTTGTTGAATTGGGAGGTGGGATGCTGAAATCATTCATCTTTTTTTTTTTTTTTTTTGCCTAATCTTGGAAAAGGGAAGAAATCATTGAGCATGAGGCAGGTGTAAACTAGTAATATGGAAGCAGGAGAGGTGGGTAACAGAGTTATTAGTGTTGAAGGCACAGCCTAGGTTAGAGACCAGTACGTTTTTAGTGGTTCTGGATCTCTCTCTACTCGGCTCGGTGCAGTGTCAGAACCTAGGATGTGTTCAAATATATTTGTTGAATGAACAAGTAAATGTGGTCATATGATTCTTGTCTTTGGCAGAGAACACCAACCAGCCACTGGCCCTGGTGTTACAGCAAAGAAGTAGGGAGGGTGGGGGGCTGGATGGTTCTAGGGGTGAGGTTAGAATTCTGAAAGAAACTGAGCGTGTTGATCAGATAGTTGTTGATAAAATGTGTAGACTGGACAGAAAATGAAGTGTCAAAGTCATGAGCAAATAGAAGGGTAAAAATCTTGGTGAAAGGACAAACTAAGAAGCTAGGATTAGCTGGGCGTGGTGGCGCATGCCTTTAATCCCAGCACTTGGGAGGCAGAGGCAGGCAGATCTCTGTGAGTTCAAGGCCAGCCTGGTCTACAAAGTGAGTCCAGGACAGTCAAGGATACACAGAGAAACCCTGTCTCAAAAAAGCTAAAGAGAAGCCGGGCGGTGGTGGCGCACGCCTTTAATCCCAGCACTTGGGAGGCAGAGGCAGGCAGATCTTTGTGAGTTTGAGGCCAGCCTAGTCTACAAAGCGAGTCCAGGACAGCCAGAGATATTCAGAGAAACCCTGTCTCGAAAAACCAAAAAAAAAAAAAAAAAGCTAAAGAGAGAGAGAGAGAGAGAGAGAAGAGAGAGAGAGAAACTAGGATTATAAAAGTCGCCTTAAAATAAAAGTGTAGCATTATTAATAATATCAGAAGTAGGCCAGACATGATGTCGCATGCCTTCAATCCCAGCACTTGGGAGGCAAAGGCAGGTGGATCTCTGAGTTCGAGGCCAGCCTGGTCTACAGAGTGAACTCCACGATAGCCAGTGCTGTTACACAAAGAAACCCTGTCTCAAAAAAATCCAATAAATAAATATATAAATCAGAAGTAAACTGTTTTGTTGTAATCTCAACACTCTGAAGCCTAAGGCTCAAGAGTTCCAGTCAGTCTGGGCTACAGAGAGGAGACCTTGTCTCAAAACAAACAACAAAATGTTTTGGAACTAGATAAAGGTAAAAGCTGTACAACACTGTGGAGATATCAAATAAGGCCACAACTGTGTGTTTAAATAAAAAAGGAAATGAGCCACAAATGCAGAAGATGTAACTAAAGTGGGAAAAATACCTTGTCAAGTAAATACTATAAACGGTTAATTTCACCCCCCCCCCACCCTTCCTTCCTTTCTTGTGCACCTGGCTTGCCAGGCTAGCACTCTACCAGTGCGCTAACAAACCTAACCTCCTGCCTGTTCTTTTCCTCGGAACTGGGGGTTGAACCCAGGGTGTGCACAGCCTGGGAAAGTGTTTTCTCACTGAGCTGTACTCCAGCTGTTATTAGTGTACTCATTTTATTTTCCATTTGTCTATGTGTACCTTATTTACATTTATTTGAGACAAGATCTCCCTATGCAACTCTAGCTGGCCTTCGAACTCAAAGATCCTCCAGCCTCTTCCAAGATCAAAGGTGTGCACCACCCAGCATTTATTTGTTGTGTAGACAGGGTCTCACTATGTATTTCCGGCTGGCCTTGAACTCTCAACATAGACTAGCCTAGCCCTAAACTTGAAGCAATTCTCTTGCCTTTGACTCCCAAGTATGAGGATTACAGGTGAGTGTTACCATGCCCAGACTATCAGTGTGTTTACTGTACAAAATAATAAGTTTCATTATGCTATTTTGTACATATATGACATATTTTGACCATATTCACTGCCTTATTACCCTCTTACCCCCTCTATCCCACAGCCCCTTCTTGCCTATCAGTCCATTTTCTGTGCTACCTTTCTTTTCCTTCCAACATTCCACACAGATGAGAAAACATGTAGTGCTCATCTGGGACTTGATTAGCTAACATGATTTTGCTGTGTTCTTTAAAAATATGTAGTGTGTATGTGTATGTATGCATGTGCCATAGTTCATGTGTGGAGGTCAGAGGACAATTTTCCTTGTGTATTCTGGGTATTGAACTTGGGTCTTCAAGATTGGTAGTAAGCACCTTTAACCACCATACCATCTCTCCAGCCCTATTTTGCTGTACTCTTAAGAGCGTCTCGTCTATTCATCTGTAGATGGATGTAACTCAGTGATAGAGTACTTGCCTCTCATGTTCAAGGTGGCATACACCTCAGTCCTAGCACTCAGAAGGCAGAGGCAGACTGGTATCTAAGTTTGAGGGCAGCTTGATCTACAAAGTGAGTTCCAGGACAATCAGGGTTCTGTGGTGAAGCCCTGCCTAGATAAACAAACAAATAATGAAGCCGGGCGTGGTGGCTCATGCCTTTAATCCCAGCCCTTGGGAGGCAGAGGCAGGTGGATCACTGTGAGTTCAAGGCCAGCCTGGTCTACAAAGCAAGTCCAGGACAGCCAGAGCTGTTACACAGAGAAACCAAACCCTGTCTTGAAAAAAAACAAAAAAAAGGAAAGAAAAACAAACAAACAATGAAACAAGTAATAGTGTATTTCACCTGTACTGACATGATTAGAAATGTGTTCACCCTCTCTGACCTAGTAACTCTTTTAAAAATGCTTAATTTGTAATTTTGCGTGTGTGTGTGTGTCTGTATCTATGTGAAGGTTGTGTAATGTGCATGCAAGTGCTGTGGGGGCCAGAAGACAGAAGCAGGTCCCAGTTGTTGGAGCTCTAGTCTACTGTGAGTGCTGGAACCAAACCTGGACCCTCTGCAAGAGCAATGCATGCTTTTAACTGCTGAGCCATCTCTTCAGCCTGCAACCCTCCTTACAGGAGCCTGTCCTATAGTAAATGTCACACATTCAGAAAGACAAACCTTTAAGGATAACTATTATTAAAACTGTTTGATGCTGGGTGGTGGTGACACAGGCCTTTAATCCCAGCACTTGGGAGGCAGAGGCAGTCAGACCTCTGAGTTTGAGACCAGCCTGGTCAACAAAGTGAGTCCAGGAGAGCCAGGGCTACACAGAGAAACCCTGTCTCCAAAAAACAAAACAAAAAAAACAAAAACAAAACCCAAAACCAAAAAATTTTGAATTTAAAAAAAGTTGTGGCCAGGCATAGTGGCACATGCCTTTAATCCCAGCACTTGGGAGACAGAGGCAGGTGGATCTCTGTGAGTTCAAGGCCAACCTGGTCTACAGAGTGAGTCCAGGACAGCCAGGGATACACAGAGAAACCCTGTCTTGGGAAAAAAAAAGTTGTGGACATTAACAATGTCTATTAGGGAACCAGTAAACATAAATGGCAAGTAGTTAACAGAGCTGTTCCTTAAAAGAATAGGGTGGAGGTAAGCTGGGCTTCAGGAAGTCTTCCAGGTAACACCATCAAAGGAAAGCAGCAAGAGCAGATGAGCCCGTGGTTCGCTGCACTCCACATTTGAAGGGAGACAATGAGTACACAAAGCCTGTGTATGTGCGACTCAATTCGAAGAAGTCTTTGTCTGAGTAAACAAGGAACTGGTGATGGTGGTGGTTAGTAGGAAAGAGAAATCTGGGACGGGGAATGGGAAGCAGGGGGTTGCTTTTCACTGTCTACTGTTTTATACTGTTTATATTTCTTTAAACCATGTGCATGATTGCCTTCTAAACAGCACTGAAAACATAAAAACTTTTAAGGCATTAATCTCCAAGCCATAGTCATGGGTTTTCCTCTGGATCTTGACTCAGAACCTGAGACTGAGAAGCCTAATTCTGGATCTTTATCTTGCCTCCCAGAGGGCTCTGATTCTCCTGGTGAAGTTAAGTCTATGGCCTTAGAGGTCAGGGAACAGTCACAGGAGTCAGAGATGCTAGAGGCAAAACTTAAAAGGGGTTAGATCCTTTGTGTGACAAAGCCAGCATGGGTAGGGGAGATGGTTTGTAGGGTGAGCAAGGTCACTGACGTTGTGGCCACACTTAAAGCCTGTGGATAAATAACGATTTGATTACTATTTCATGAGCTTTAACACAGACGAAGGCCCAGCAAGCTGCTCCCATTTACCTCACCAAAACTTGTCACTTGTTGGATGCCCCAGTCCCTGGTCCGAGTCACACACTGCACCTTCTAGCTTTCACATTGTAGCTCTGCCATGTTTATTCATGTACATCCCTTAACTCATTCTCAGTTCTTTGCTTAAAGGTCACTTCCTCTAGGAAAGTCACCCCGACCCCAACCTAGATCACACCGGCATGCACTCAGTTCTCATTTTTCTTGGGATACAGAGTGCGACCGGAGAATGTTTTTTTTTTTTTTTTTGGTTTTTCGAGACAGGGTTTCTCTGAATATGTCTGGCTGTTCTGGACTCGCTTTGTAGACCAGGCTGGCCTCGAACTCACAAAGATCCGCCTGCCTCTGCCTCCCAAGTGCTGGGATTAAAGGCGTGCGCCACCACCGCCCGGCTTCGGAGAATGTTTTAATGCTTGGATGTCCCTGTGCCATGCTTGGCACACAGTAGGGGTTTGGTCAAGATTGCTCGTGGAACGGAGCCTTTAGAAAAGTGTGCTAGCTAATTTTATGTCAATTTGACACAAGCTAGAAGGAGCCTTAATTGAGAAGATGCCTCGTTAAGATCAGGCTAGAGACTGGGCGTGGTGGCACACGCCTTTAGTCCCAGCACTCAGGAGGCAGAGGCAGGTGGATCTCTGTGAGTTCAAGGCCAGCCTGGTCTACAGAGTGAGTCCAGGTCAGTCAATGGATACACAGAGACACCCTGTCTGAAAAAACAAAACAAAACAAAAAAGTTCAGGCTATATGCAGGCCTTAGGGCTTTTTCTTAGCAATTGATTTTCTTGAGAGGGCTCAGCCCAGTGTGGGTGGTGTCACCCCTGGTCCTGGGTTGTATAAGAAAGCAGGCTGAGCAGGCCAGGGGAGCAAACCAGTAAGCAGCACTCCTCCATGGCCTCTGCTTCAGCTCCTTCCTCCAGGGTTCCACTGTTTGAGTTCCTGTCCTGACCTCCTTCAGTGATGGAAGTGTAAGCCACATAAACCCTTTCTTCCCCAAGTTGCTTTGGTCAAGGTGTGTCATCACAGCAAGAGCAACCCTAACTAAGAAAGGTCACCTGCAGGAGTTGCAGTGGGTGACAACAAATGTCTCTAGAGTGTTATTGCTAACTCCTTCCTACCCAGCCTGGCTTTGGCCCACAAAGTATGATTGCCAGCTGTGTAGTGACCAGTGAATCACTTGTGTGGTATCTGTCTGGTGGGGTATGCCGATGTGGTTACACTGAGTCCCAGAAGCAGACTGCTTCCACCATTAAAACGAACAGTGGTGACAAACCTAACAAGGGCACAATGTGGTCATGTGTTGCCATCCTCAACAGAGAGGAGCTTGCCCTGCCCAGCTCCCAAGAGCATCTAGTCTTCAGGGAAGTTAGTTACGATTTTCCCTGTTAAGTTTACTTTGTGGCTTTACCAGCCTCTACCTCGAGTGTGCACCGATCAAACCAAGTTTCAGTATTTACCTTGGAACGCAGGCACAGCTCAGTCATCCAGCAAACATTCACTGATAACCCGTGTGAGGGGCCATGTAGGTGTAGAAAAAGGATCATGGGTGGGTAAACTGTACACCCTTTGAACTCTGCTGAGGAAACACATACACACTCATGCCTATTAAAAGGTTTATTTCTTCCCTGTGCTCAGAGACAAAGACATGGCCTTGTCCCACACCCCCAAGTCTCATCTTCAAGGAACTGGGAGGCAGAAGTGTGACCAGGGCAGAGGGCAGGTTGGTATGAGGCCAAATGTGGGAGTTCTTTCTACTCCTTTTCTCTGTATTCACTCCTTGTTTCCAGTGTTCCCTTCGCACTTTAGGTGTGCACACAGCCTGTCACCCTCGAGTGCAGGGCTGGGGCAGCAGAGCTGAAGTCAAAGGATTAATGCTCACTTTCAGCAAGTGATGATGGGTCCAGTGTGTATCTTGGGTGGATGGGGAAGGAGGAGAGGCTAGGACCCTCCCACCCCGAGATGGCAGTGGGACCTCAGTCTTGCCCCTACCTCTCCCAGCCCCTCTTCCTAGCAGAATTGGTCATCACCGTCGTCATCCTTCATCCCCTTCAGCCGAAGCCGGGCAAAGTCCTCAAAGACAATGTCGTCGTCTGTGGCATAGCTTGGTAACGGTAAGGAGCGCATGAGTAAGGGCTTCTGACCGTTCCCTGGGCCTCCTACCCCGCCCTAGACTCAAGCCCTTGAACAGTGATAGACCTAGGGCAGCAGGGGCAGCTTCTACAGGCTGAGCCATCTGATGCGATACTTCTACCACTATGCCCACTGGAAGGAAACAACCCACAAGGTATAAGGGTAGATCTGAATGATACATGAATCTCTGTCCTAGAGGGTCAAATAAGAAAGCCAGGGGTGTTTCTTACTTGGTATCAAATTCGATGAGGTTGGCATACACGGGGACATCTGTTTCCCGGGGAGCTGAAGGGCAGAGAGGGGATGGGTGGACAGACACTGGAAGGGCCATCTTTCTCCCCTGGCCCTGCTTCAGTCCCTCTCTGTGGTGCTCAGCCTATGGGAAATACTCACCTGACTGGGGTCTGGGAAGGGTGATGTGGTCATGGGGCTTGGGGTGCATGAGAACAAAAGGTAGCTCCACGGAGACATCCCTAGGAAGGGAGTGGGGCCATATGAAGAGGACAGCTATCAACAACCCCACAGAGCCACAGAGAACCATGTGACCCTGACCAGTCTTTCACAACGTACTCACCCGCCTCGAGATACCACCAGCTTCACCTTGACCCTGTAGGATACCAGGATCCCCAGCACCTCCTTGTTGGCTCCCTCCTTCACGCTGCAATTGGAAGGGGTGGGGCTGGGGTCAGGGCTCCAGGGATTCTGCTGTACCAGCTGCACAGCCATGGCAATTGCTCATGGCATCCCTCCAGCAGGACCCTCCCGGGGCCTCATCTCTGCCAGTCACAGGGCTGCTTTGACCTGCAGCACTCCATGTATTTCTCTCTTTGTGGTCCTTCTCACCAATGTGGGCCTGTGAAGCTCTGGTCTTCTAAGGCTACATGTGCCCTGGGTCACAGTGACACATCCTAAGTCCTCATGCACACTGGGGACCATCCCACCAGTCTTGAAGCTTGTAGGTCTCTCCGCCCGGGGCCATCCACAATGCCTCCCTCCTCTGGGTCTTTCATTGTGCTCCATCTGTGGCCAATCTATTTAAAATCAGCCCAGCCCACCCCTTTCTATACTTCACCTCTCCAGCTCCGCTCACTCTCCCCACTTAACACTTGTTCCTAACATGCTATCTAGTTTATCAGTTATCTGATTGTCTTCCCTCCCCTAGAACATGAGAAGTTTTTGTCATTTCTGTTCACTGATACCTCCCTGGCACCAAGGACAGAGCCTGGCACCCAGCCTGCATTAACCGGAAGCCTGTCCCCTATCCCACAGTCCTCCAGCCCCGTCCTCACATGGTGCTGGAGGCCAGGTTGGTATCTTCATGCTTGAGCTGTCCGTCCAGGGCAAGGCCACGTTTCTCTCGGTTGTCACTGAGTAGCGGGGTTATGGTGTACACCTTGCAGAATGTGGAGCTGGGAGACACCTGGTCACTGGGGGGTGGGGAACAAGAACCTTGGAGAGCCTGGACTTGGGGAGGTTCATCTTAGCACCCTCACGCAGTACGTCCTCCCTCACTGCCCATCTGGGCACAGATTATGAGGGGGTGGGTTCTGGTTCAACCTGTTCAAGATTGCTAACAGCTTGGAGCCCCCTAACTATAGAGGGACACCCTCGGAAGTGACATGGGTTACAAACATGCTGCTTTCTCATATTCTCCTGTAAGATTGGGTCCCACACCTGTCCCTTACTCACTCTTGTTCAAGCTGAGCCACAGGACATTTGTATTGCGCAGTGCTGAAGAGGCAGATGTCGGCATACTGTCTCACTGTGGGCAGGGGACAAGTGGCTTTGGGTGAAGTATAGACTACTATGCACCACAGCTCCATAGCACGTGGGGTGAACCCCACTGAGGAGCAGCACACCCCACCTCCTACCCCTGCCCAACAACCCTCCTGTAATAAACACTAGGGCTGTGCATTAACCTGGAACAGACTAAATTCTTTTTTTGTTTGTTTGTTTTTCCAGACAGGGTTTCTCTGGCTGTCCTGGACTCACTTTGTAGGCCAGGCTGGCCTCGAACTCACAGTGATCCGCCTGCCTCTGCCTCCCAAGTGCTGGGATTAAAGGCATGCACCACCACGCCTGGCCAGACTAAATTCTTTATGGAAGGCCTGGAAGGCCTCCCACACTGGGCTATGGCCTGAGCTGACAGGGCAGCAGAGGCCCTGTCATAAGTATTTAAGAAGCCCTGTTATAAGCAGGGACTTCCTTCCCCAAGCCCATGTCCACCCCCACCTCTTACCAGAGACTCTTATCTTCTTAACAGTCTTGGCAGAATTGTTGGTGACGTGGACGTTGACATTGAGGGGTTCCCCGTGGTAGTACAACTTTTGAAGAGAGGGGGTTGCATAGTTTTTTCTTGCTTTTACTGGCCCCATCTTGGCCCACCCCCTTACAAAGTCTGCTCTGTCCCACCCCCAGCCCATAGCACCTCCATCCCAAGTGAGGCAATAGCCTTAAAAAAAAAAACAAAAACAAGAACAAAAAACCTCCCAAACCACCATCTTGCCTGTGGCTTCACCCCCCCCCCCCCCCGGGTCTGGCCTGCTTTGTGGCATCTTTGTCACCCCTTCACACCTCACCTCTTTGTCCAGGGAAGCCTCTAGGTGCAGGGACCTCCGGTCAGACATGAGGAAGTGGCGTGTGGTTTCAGCTGAGGGCTGGGGGCCAGGTGTCTCTGGAGCAAACTGTACCTTTCTGATGATGAGTCGCACAGAGTTCCTGAGTTGGATTGGGGGAGGGGAAGGCTTAGTTCCAAGATAGTATAACCCAATTCAGATTCCTACCTCTCACCAGGGTCTGGGGTTCTCTGAGGCTGGGAGGGAGCCGTTAAGCTAGAGAGAGAGTTGTTTTTCTTACCTTTTGTGGCTTTTTTCTTCCAGTGATTTGGCACAGAAGGCTCGAATCTCAAAGTCTACTCCACAGGCCTTGGGAAGGGGAGGAAAGGCCACCTCTTACCCAAGTCATCCACCAACACACCCCTTCCTTCCTCCTTGCTTCATTCCTCTTAGGTGTGGATTTTTGCCTCATCATGGAAACATGGGGCTCTCTTGCCCCGCTGTCTCTCTTGTCTGGCACCTGACAGAGGCTTGCTCATGGCAGTGCATGGAGGGGCCCCCATACCCAGGTACATGCAGGTCAGAGAACAGGAAACAATGTTACAGACTCGGTGGCCACACCATGCACACCCACATCCACGTGGACACCTCCCTGTCCTCAGGACCCCCACATTTCACCCTCCAGCTTAGTTTATGTTTTGTGTATTTGCTAGACCTGGTTCTGTTCACCTACTGTGAGGGTTGTCTCTCGTACCGTACCTTCCCTGTGTCTTCTGGCCCTGGCTGCAGCGTGACGGAGCAGGGCAAATTCTGGGGTATCTGTGGCAGCAAAAGGAGGGGTGTCAGTCCCTGGTAACAGGTGCCCATCCCATGTCATCCCAACAGCCCCAGACCCTACATCCTGCAGAGAATAGAATAGGGAGAATCCTCACTGTAAAAAAAAAGGGGTGAGCATGCTGGCCCAACTTCTTCAGCAGCCGGTCCTGTAGGCGGGTAGGGGGCCGGGGTGCATTGGGCATGGGAGGGAAAGCCTGATAGGTGGCCATGAACAGATCTTTGCGGAAAGACAGGCCCAGGACATCCAGGTCTTCGCGGCCATAGCGGAAGGCGCAGGTGAGGGTCACAAACACTGAAAAGTGAGGGCAAGGTGGGGAGGTCATGAGCAACCTCTTCCTCCACGTCTCTCTTGTCTGGCGCCTGGCAGAGGCTTGCTCATGGCAGTGCAAGGAGGGGCCCCCATACCCAGGTACATCCTCCACATCCTTCCTCAGCATAACAGACTTCCCCGAATCCTATTCCCTGCTTCTGCTTCAGCCTTCCATCTTTCTGGGACACCTTACCAATGCCAACCCATCTAATTTATTCTTCTTCTTCCTGTCTCCCCTCCAGCATGGGTCTAGCTAGTACCTTTGCGGTCCTTCAAGTAGTCAGGATCCACTAGCACCACACCATCTAGGAAAGGGAGACATGAATTCATTCTCAGAAGGGGGTCCTTCCCCGTTCCTAGACCCAGGAACCACTTCCCTTCTTGGGGATGTGTTGTCCCTTTCTAGGCAAACTTACCCACAGGATCCACTTTGTCCAGATGATCTACAAAGTCGCGCTTGCCCAAGTACACAGTGAGCTGAGGATGTCAAGGGTCACAGGGAAAATTGGGGAGGATGGTGGCAAGCCACTAGAGCCTTCAAAGATGGCTGTCCTGTCCTGACCTCCCCTTGGCTACGTTATCAAGGAGTTTCTCCCAGTATTATTGGAAGGTGAGAGTGGTAGGATTTTGCAGACCACTCAGTAAAGCTTTCATTTAAGCTTTTATCTGTTCCTCTGCTCACTTTTCATACCTCTACCCACCAACCAGGGGTGGATGTGTATGTGTGTATATGTGAGTGTTCCCATGTCTTCAGGGAGCACTCAGCCAGACCAAGTAGTTAGCAGCTGTCCCCACAAAGGGCTCTGAGATAAACAGACCACAGCCTGGGAAACTATTAACTTTTCCTAGCCCCAAGCGCCCTAGGCTGGTTCCTAAGAGAGTTACAAGCTTGCTTAGAAACCTAGCCCGGTCCCCACCCAGCCCTGTGGCTTCTTCAGACTGTGGCAAGGGGCTTAAGGAGGGAAGGAAGTCTGCTTTTAGTTGTCACAGGAAGTGGGGAGCTAAGGGTTGGGGATCATCTAGGGGTAAGCTGGGCTTCGATAGGGCCCAGGGAGGATCAAAGGATAAGCGTTGAGGGTGACTCACCTTGCAGTTAGGGCTCGACTTCTTGAAGACCCTAACAAAACAGAAAGGGAGACCCCACTGCCTCCCTTAGACTCAGCAGGGACCACCACTGCAGGACTTATCCCTCCCCAGCCTGAGAAGTGGAATTCACCCCGGGTCCCTGTTCTATCCCTCCCATTTCTTTTTACAAAGTCCCAGTACTTTCCACATGGCAGCCCAATGGCAGACCAATGTAGAGCCAATCATCAGGGCAAGCACTTGCCCCTTTGGCGTATGATCCACCTAACTTGCCCTCCCCCTATAGTAATGGCCACTGGTTGCCCCAGGAACCATCCGAGCCCTCCTCAGGAGAGTCTCCCCAAAAGGAGATGTGAATTGGATAGCTACACGATGTCTGGGTCATACCTAATACCCCATTTTTTGGTGTACAGGGGTCTTACTATGCAACCCTGGCTGGCCTAGAATTTGGTATGTAGACCAAACTAGCCTCAACTCTGAGCTCCACCTGCTTCTGCCTTCTCAATCCTGGGATGGAAGGCATGAACCACCACACTCAGTTGAACTAACCACTTTTCAACTGACCTCTAACTTCAAGGACCCTAGAGTGACCCCTGGAGCAAAGTCTTCACTTTGCCTCTCAGCTGTTTTGCCCAAGTCTGACTATTCCATGAATCCCCAACATCCCCATCTCTGACCTCAGCAGCTTAAAAAAAAATCTATTTGTTGTCTTAACACAACAGCATCCATGTGACAGAGAGGATGATGCTAGTTAACATTTATGGGTGACTGCTCTGTTCCCAGCATTGTTCCAATTGCATTTACTGCTCTTATAGCCCAATGACTGAAGCTGAAATATCCCTGTTTTACAGCGAAGAAAAAAAGCATAGAGAGGCCAAGAATTTTGCCAAAGGTCACAGACAATGTAGATAGTGAGACTTGGATATAAACCTAAGGAAGGCACTCTGGCTACAAGTCCCTGCTGTCAACCAGTAAAAAGTTAAACTAGTCTGTCACTGACAGTTTGTCAAGTCGAAGGGGATTCCACCCATTGCTGGGGACATAGGGAACTGTCCAGTGACCCCAGGGCTCTGGCCATTTGTAGGCTTGTTCTTCAAAGCACCATTCTACCCTTTCTAATGCACTTTGCCTCAGTAGCAATTCCCACAAAGGGCCCCCAGCTAACAAACTGAACACCTCCAATGTTCCATCCAGCCTTCAACTCTGTTAGTTCTGCTAGGAAAACCACTTATCCCTTCCTTTCCAAAGGCCAAGCTGCCCATACATCACAGGGCAAACACATAGGGTCACATGGCAAGTACATATGGTACCCCTATGGACATGGTGGCAGTTAGAATCATCACTAATTTAGGTCCCAATTAGGGTTGACAGCTAGGACATCACCTGGGCTCTCTCTCTCTCTCTCTTCTACTTCTGGTTTCCCCGTGTCCGTACCCCCCCCAGGAGCCCTGACACAAGACTGTGACAGCTACAATCAATGAGTCTCAGTCAGGTGCCCTCTACCTCTTTCAGGGGTAGGGATGGGCAGCACACATGTACTATGGTTGGCCAAGGAGGCGGAGTAAGGGAATTACCAGGGAGGTACCCAGTTTGGGGGTGGGGGGCAGCTAAAGCAGATGCCCCTTTGTACTTCCTGCTGTCCTCTCCATTTCCTGTGGCCCAGAATTTGATGAGACTGTAGGGAAATTATGCCAAGTCAGCAGTCCTTCTTTGGTCCATCTATTCCCTTTCCTGAAGCACACAACGGAAATTTGGGGTCCACCCCTCAAGTAGGTGACTTCCCCTTTCTCTGGGGTGTTTAATCCCAAATCCAGGAGGCCAATCTTCCCTCTGAGCATCTCTCTCAGATTGGTCTTTTTAATGCTTAGATGCCTAAATTCTCACACCCTAAGGGCAGTGAGAGTGTTGGGGTTGATGCCACGTTTTTGCAGAAGTCACTGTTCAGGGTCAGGCCCTTATTCTTGGTCCTTGCTGGCTTGAAGCTCATACCCCTAACCTATTTTTTGCTCTTGCTCCCTTGAACTCAAGCATTCACCCCCTATCCTCCTGAAGGGGTTGTTGGGTCACAACAGGAAGTGGATTTTGCTATAGACCAAAAAAAAAAAAAAAAAGAGAACTCTGGTATCAGTGGAAGGAAGGAGCCTCGATTGCACAGAAAACATCCGGGGAGAGGATGTGTGTCAGGGCAGATACTACTTCTCCCCTTCCCCAGGACAGAATACAGCCCAATTTCAGCGAGGGCCCTATGCACTCTACTCTCTCAAGAAGCTACTGTTGCTCCGAGCAACCTAGGAGAAGGCAGAAGTTTGGTAGCAGAGCTATCTGGCCCTTGGGACGGGTGGGAGCAACCAGACTGTATTGGGTATTGGGCAGGAGGCTTTCCATTGGTTGGGCACGAGTCTAGGGGAATCCCTTCCCAGCATCCAGTCTCCCAGCCTACAACCCCTCGGGGCTGGCCACCTGCTCCTCCTTCCTCTGCCCCTGCATCACAGCCTGCACAGAGAACCTAGTAGTCCGACTCCTACATCTCTAAGAACCCAGGCGTGGGTTTCCAGATCCCTATCAGCTCTAGCTCTCTGCAGGAGCCCCAGTACGCACCCCCACTCTAGTATCCTCAAGGACCTAGGCTTGCGGCCCCGGACCACTACCATCTAGGGACCCAGGCGTCTGGCCCCGGGGTTTCTGCCCCGATGTCCTAGTCTGGGGATTTATCCTGGCACCCTCTTTGAACCGCCGCCCATGCCCGGCAGCACGGCCCCACCTCCTTACCTAGTCCCGGGTTTGTCTCCCATGGTGCGCGCGCGCTCGCCGCCCTCAGCCGGCCGGGTTCGCGTCTCGCTCGCAGCCTTCGTGCCCGCTGCCAGGTTCCCCCGCTCCTCCCCGCGCCACTGCGCACGCGCGTCCTCACTCCTTTTTCCTCCTTCCCCTCCCCTCGGGTCTAGGTCTCCGGGAGCCGAGGCCAGCTGCGTCAGCCGGATCCCGCGCGCCGCAGCGCAGCCCGCCCTCCCTGGGCTGGCTCCGCCCCACGCCTCCGCCCTCCGTCTCTCCAGGGGAAGCCTCCCGCGCCGTCCCTTCTGCCTCTCTCCCCGCCCATCTTGCCGCCTCTCCCCAGCCCTTTGGAACCAGATTGGGCTCCGTTAAATGGAGGCAGTTGCCTTCTAGGAGATTAGAGGCATCTGATTGGCCTCCGGTATCTATAGCCCTGCAGGGATTCCCTCCCCTCTGTTTGCTTTCACCGTGGCGGTGGAGGGATGGGATCGTGGGGGCGGTAGGAATGAGCTCAAACACAGTCTGGGCCAGAGGACCAGGGGCTGCACACGTGGGTGATCGTATCAGCTGTGTGATGATGCCTGCTTCTGTGTGCGCTGCTCATCCCTGAGCTTGCAGCCTTGTTTAGCCTGCCTTCCCGCGTTTCTTGTGGTCCTTCAGCTCCCCCTGGTGTATTGTCTTTGCTTTTTTTTTTTTTTTTTGCAGACTTTGTCCTCTCTTCTACTGTCCATCCCAGCTATCATCCACCCAATCCATCCACCTCTCCCTTTCTCCATTCTTACCTCCCTCTCTATTTTGTGTTAGTCGCTGTACCAAGCCATGGGGATAACACATGAATTATCATGGCCTAACTTTACTGAGACATATAAAACAGGTATTGTGCTCCCAGGAAGGCTATAATGGATGTATGACTCAGAACATCAAGCAACTAAAAGCACTTGGCCAGCGTTGGGGGAGGAGGGAATGCAGTCAGTCACTCCAGAGGATAGGAAATTTGAGGACAGCCGTGCAGAAGGATGGGCAGACGTGGGGAAAGGACATCCTAAAGACTAAGGCAAAGTACATCCTGTTCTAAAGCGTCTGTGGGTTAGACGGAGTAGACAGCTGTGGAAGATTTTGTAAAGGAGGTGAAAGAAAGAGCCTGATGAACGGTCGTGTTTATTTAATTTAAATTTTCTGCTAGGACCTCACACATGCTTGGCTAGTGCTCACCTCTACGCTATATCCCTAAGCCCATCCCAGGAGTGATTTGATTTGTCATTACATATATACACACATACATACATGTGTGTGTATACGTGCACACACATACATAATACATATGCCAACTATGAGAGAAAATATATTTGTCTTCCTGCATCTGGCTTTTTTCTTTTTTAGTTTTTTTTTTTTTTTTTTTTTTTTGGTTTTTTCGAGACAGGGTTTCTCTGTGTAGCCCTGGCTGTCCTGGACTCACTTTTGTAGACCAGGCTGGCCTCGAACTCACAAAGATCCACCTGCCTCTGCCTCCCGAGTGCTGGGATTAAAGGCGTGCACCACCATGCCAGTCGCTCTGGCTTATTTCACTCAAAATCGGTGTTGTTCAACCTGTGTATCAGATATTCACACTATGATTCATAACATTAGTAAAATTACAGTTATGAAATAGCAATGACAATATTTTATAGTTGAGGCTCACCACAACATAAGGAATTGTGTTAAAGGGTCATAGCATTAGGAAGGTTGGGAGCCAGTCCTCAATATGTTGATACCCAGCTTGAAATATTTCCCTGCAAATTACATAATTTCATTGTTCTTTACAGCTGCATAAATGCCATTATGTATATGTTACATTTTCTTTATTCAGTCACGGATCTCAGTCAGATCTTGATGGTTTATTTGAACACACACCCCAAAACTGGTCGTAGCCACCATGATCTTGGTCACAGAGATCTTGGAGCCTAACTGTGTCCTACTGAGACAGGACTATAACACAGTCAT
This sequence comes from Lophiomys imhausi, assembly GCA_907164525.1. Lineage (NCBI taxonomy): Eukaryota > Metazoa > Chordata > Mammalia > Rodentia > Muridae > Lophiomys > Lophiomys imhausi. The sequence goes on from CAJQZJ010001558.1 coordinate 26,264,356, forward strand.
CAGCTGAAGAACGTCTGAGTTGGTTCCACATGTAGGCTACTGCGAATACTATATCCATCGTGAGCACTGCTACAGTAAACATGGATATACCAGTGTAGAATCTGAAGAAGTTTTGTCAAAATGGAAATCTGTGATATCCTAAATGTTGACAGGTATATTAATGTGGCTATTTTTCTAGGCTTCATGTAGACTGTAAGGAAAGAGTTAATTTCATGTCTTAGAACTATGCTCCTAAGGGAGGTCCCAGGAACGAATTCCTGGAAAGCTGTTGGTGTGGTGATGAAGGAGAAGGACCTTCAGCTAGGTCAAGATAGCCCTGTCCTGGCATTCAATCTGTTATTCATGTCCTGCTGCTATGACCTTTTAGAGAATCCCTAACCAAAACAAAAGGATTGTTTTCATTTGGGCCAGGTCATGTTGATCAAAGGATGTCAAAACAGACCTTATGGTGGTCACACTGACCACAGCTGGTTAGTTAGTAACATCAGGCCAATCAGAAATGGACATGAAAACTACCCAAATGTCATCCAATCATATGGTAAAGAACCTGCTTCTCTGTCTGAGTCGCTATATAAACTTTGTACTTTTGGGTCTGGGGGCTCTCAACTCCAACTGCTGTGTCAGTGAGTGTTAAGAGTCCAAGCTGAGCCGGGCATAGTGGCGCACGCCTTTAATCCCAGCACTTGGGAGGCAGAGGCAGGCGGATCTTTGCGAGTTCGAGGCCAGCCTGGTCTACGAAGTGAGTCCAGGACAGCCAGGGCTACACAGAGAAACCTTGTCTCGAAAAACCAAAAAAAAAAAAAAAGAGTCCAAGCTGTGAACTTGAATAAACAACCCTCATGTATTTACATCGGAGTTGGCTCCTGGGGTTTCAAGAACCGGGCAGAACACCAGTATCTCTGTAAGAGGCTACCTAAGGTCCATTCACATGTATACCCAAAAGTGCTATGTCTGGATCATACAATAGTTGTAGTTTTAGTTTTGTGAGGAATCTTCATTTCCATAGGCGCTACACAATTTACACCCTACCACCCCCAGCACGTTACACAGTTCACACCCCACCACCCCCAGCACGTTACACAGTTCACACCCCACCACCCCCAGCACGTTACACAATTCACACCCCACCACCCCCAGCACGTAAGGTTTCTTTTCTTCTGCATTCTACCAGTTTGGTTGTCACTTTTTTTTTTTTTTTTTGGTTTTTCGAGACAGGGTTTCTCTGTGTTTCCTTGGCTGTCCTGGACTCACTTTGTAGACCAGGCTGGCCTCGAACTCACAGTGATCCGCCTGCCTCTGCCTCCCAAGTGCTGGGATTAAAGGCGTGCGCCACCACCACCCGGCGTCACTTTTTTTTTATGATAATCATTTTGAGTGGGGTAAAATGAATTTCAATACTTCCAATTTACAATGTGTGTGTGTGTGTGTGTGTGTGTGTGTGTGTGTGTGTGTGTGTGTATGTGTGTTTAAACCAGAGGTCAGCCTCAGATGTCATTCTCTAGAAGCCATCTATCTTTTCTTTTGTTGTTGTTGTTTTTTTGAGACAAGGTCTCTAACTGAAACCTGGGACATACTGATTTGGCTCAGCTGCTGGCCAGTCAGCCTCAGGGATCCACTTGTCTCTGCCTCCCAAGGGATAGGGTTTGAAGCATCTGCCACTATTCCTGGCTTTTTATGTGGGGGTTGAACTCAAATCCTCGCACATGGATGACCAGCATTTTACTGACTAGCTCCTTCGTTCTTCAATCTGGTTTTAATTTGCATTTACCTGAAGGGTAAAGATGCTGAAGATTTTTTCATGTATTTATTGATCATTTGTATTTTTTTCTTTTAAGAACTGCATGCTTATTTTATTTGCCCATTATCGATCGGATGATTTATTTTATATTTAATATTTGAGGGTTTTTTTAATGTGAAAGGGTATTTTGCTATTTTCCTGCAAAACAACTTAATGAATATACCATTTGCATTTTCTCAGCTGGCAAATAAGGCACAAAGCAACATTTACTTGAACCTTGGAGAATCAAGAGCAGTCATTTGTCTTTGGGAGGATTCAATCTGTGTGGGTCCCAGAGATGCTTTGTAGTGAAGAACACCTTGCTGAGTTGTTCTGTCATGGGTCCTTGCTCAAGTCGTTTGCTTTTTTCTTCTCATTTGGTTTTCACCACTTGTTCCTGTGTTTCTTCATTATTATGCAAAAGATCTTGTAACAGAATATTTTTATTTATAACACTAGTATTTATTAGTACTTAACAGACACCTATAAAATACCTAAAACCTATAATTTATCTAAGAACACTCTAATATCTATCTACAAACACCTAACTATGGCTATTTTTTTTTTTTTTTTGGTTTTTCGAGACAGGGTTTCTCTGTGTAGCCCTGGCTGTCCTGGACTCAATTTGTAGACCAGGCTGGCCTCGAACTCGCAAAGATCCGCCTGCCTCTGCCTCCCAAGTGCTGGGATTAAAGGCGTGCGCCACCACTGCCCGGCTCTAACTATGGCTATTTTAACTTTCTTAAAAGGATATTAATATTCTTAACATAGGTCCGTGCAGGACGACTTGGTTTTATGGCAGTCCCAGCAGGCAGTCCCTTTCAAAGTGTAGTGTCCATTTGGGCCTAACTTTGCTAGTTTGTGTGGCCAGTTTTGCTGGAGCTAATTTCAACTGCTAAATTGTGGCTGGTTTATGAGACCAGTCTATTTTAACTGCCAAACTTGAACTTGACTTCCTCCATCAGCTGAGACTCGCCTCCACAGTCTCCTAGATCCATGTAGGCCTAATGGCCTAAAGCTTCTCGGAACAGCTTCCAAACTCTGACCACTTTGCTGTCAGCCTTAATAGGCTGAGTTATGGCAAAGGATCTTTCTCGGGCTAATTTGAAGTGAGAAGTTTTTCTCTCTTGGATTCTGCCTTTCAGTTTATGACCATTGTGGCCTAATGGCTTGAGTATGCCATACCTTGCTGGCACTTCTCCAGAATGTCTTCTCAGCTGGTGAGGGAAAGAGGAAGACAGTAGTCACGTGGAGCTCTCTGGTTTAGATATTGCATCAACTCGAGATCCTTGGCATTCTTGAGGGTCCACAAGGTTTCTCGAGATGACCAGCAGTCCACTTGCTTCTCACAGCAACCAAAGTCATCTACACAGCTTTCGAGGTTTCTTAGCCACACTCCTTCAACAGGGCATACAATATTTCTTACTCGGTTCCTCCTTATGTGGTTCCAGATGCTAAGCTGAACTGCATACTAATTTCACTAAAGAGGCCTAACTTCTACCACAAGATCTCGTTGAGGGATAGGTTTGGTATGTTCCTACAGGCTGTCCACAGAACAGGGGTAAGCACACTATTGTCCTGATGTCAGATGTCAAACTGAGCTCTACCTTGCAATTAATCCCTCATCTCTCTCTTTCTCTTTGGTATTTGGAAACAGGGTTTCTCTGTGTAACAAGCCCTGGCTGTCCTGGTTTGTAGATCAACTGAGTGCTGGGATTAAAGGCAGGCACCACCAAACCTGGCCTGTTGGGTATCTCTTTAGTCTTTTAATTCCATGTAATTTCATTTTTTAAATTATTGTCATTGTTCTGGGCTGTTGAAGTCTTTTCAGGAATACCTTTCTGATGCCTGCATTTTGAATTGCAATGCCAGTTTATTTCCACCACCAAATTGTGGCCAGTTTATAAAGTCAGTCTATCCCAGCTGCCAAACTGAGGCCATCTTTGTTCAGCCAGGCCTTTGCTTTAGGCTCTAACAGTCTAAATTCTGTAAATGGTGTACCTTGCTGTGTGCTTATTCAGCTGGTGAGGGTAGGAGAGAGAGCAAGACCCCCGTGGAATTCTTATCTTATATATCACATTATCTCTGGATACTTGGCAGTCTCAAGGGTCCACGAGATTTCTCTCGATGGCCAACAGTCCCGTTGCTTCTCATGATAACTGACGTCATCTGCATGGTTTGCAAAGTTTCTTAGCCATGCCCCTTCAACAAGGCATATCATTCAGTCACAACTGGCTTTTTGTCCATATCAGCAAACCAAAGGGACACCAAGAGCCTGCTTATGTGCTGCCAGATGCTAATTTGAATTGCCTACTAATTTCACTACGGACCTGAACTCTACCACACAGGGTCTTACTGTATAGCCCTGGCTGGTCTGGAAATCACTATAGAGACTAGGTTGGCCTTGAATTCACAGAGATCTCCTGCCTCTGCCTCTGCCTCTGGGATTAAAGTTGTGTGTCACCAAGCCTGGCCATTTCCAGAATTTTTTTTTTTTTTTTGGTTTCTCAAGACAGGGTTTCTCTGTGTATCCCTGGCTGTCCTGGACTCACTTTGTAGACCAGGCTGGCCTTGAACTCACAGAGATCCGCCTGCCTCTGCCTCCCGAGTGCTGGGATTAAAGGAGTGTGCCACCAAGCCCGGCTCATTTCCAGAATCTTAATAAGCTTTCTCCAAGATGGAATATTTCAACATGAAGGAAACTGTGATGTAGCACATCACCCCTTCCTCCGGCTCTTACATTCTTTCTGCCCCCTCTTTGATATTGCCTGAGCCTTGGAGGGTGAGAGACGGGTTTGTTGTATGATTTTTTTTTTTGTTTTTTGTTTTTTGTTTTTGGTTTTTCGAGACAGGGTTTCTCTGAATATCTCTGGCTGTCCTGGACTCACTTTGTAGACCAGGCTGGCCTCGAACTCACAAAGATCCGCCTGCCTCTGCCTCCCAAGTGCTGGGATTAAAGGCGTGTGCCACCACCGCCCGGCTTGTTGTATGATTTTTTTCCTTGGGAGACATGAAAAAGCATCTATTTACAATAGCTAGAGCACCAGAAACAGGCCAAAGTAATGATTCTGCCTGTCTAGCTTGCTGACACAGATACTGGATTATTTTCCTCTATCTATGGCTGAGTATTGGTCCATTATACCATAGTAATAGACAGTCTCAGGAGCTTGGCCACTTAATGAGTCTGTTCAGTACACCCCCACATTGCAAAGAAGTTTCCTTCTGAAGTGGGTATATATATATTTTTGGGGGGGGGGCTTGAGACAGGGTTTTGAAACCCAAGCTTTTTAAATTATTCAACAGTTATTTATTGGTAACTATACTCACTTATAACAAATATAAACACTTACTTAACTACTAACCCTACGAATGCTTACAACCCCTAATACCTAACCACTAAGCCTATAACTATTACAACTATTTTCCTAACCTTTTAGAAGGATACAGTCTCTGGGGCAGGTCCTCAGTTGCCAGGAACACAGTCTCTGGGGATAGACCCTTTAATGCACTTAGCAGTCTTTCTTCTGGGATATCTCAGACGTAGATTCGTCACGGTAAATTGGCTATGGAGGTTTCACCTTAACTAAGGCTTGAGGCTTTCTTCTCTCTGGGAGACCTCAGCCATCTGTAGGCCAACTTACTTCCTTTGTATCAGCAACTCTGCTGCTCTGCCTCAGTCTTTAAAGCTGGCCACAGTTTCGTTCAGGCCACTGTTCAGACAGGTCAAACCCCTCTAGGCAAAAGCTGAGCCACAGGATTTAGTCCTTGGCCTTTTGCTGTCTTGCTGAGGCTTTCTCTGTTCACCAGCTTCTTTCTGCCTGAGGGAGATCTGGCCATTAGTCCATCAGCACTTTCTCCATCAGAAGATACAAACTACTCATTGTCCTTTCCAACGTGAAGACTCGCTAGCATAGGGCCCTCTAGCATGGTGCCCCCAGGCTCCATCCACTTGTCCTTAAATAGGATCTCTCCTTGTTCCACCTGCTTCAGCTTAATCTGGGCTCTGCCCACTTAGCAGCTGAAAACAATGCCAGGCCATAAACCTTGGTTTTAGTCCATAGAGTCTCTCCTTGTTTCATCTGGCTTCTTCCTTGTTTAGTCCATAGAGACTCCCCTTGTTTCACCTGACTTCATCCTTGTTTTTAGTCCGTAAGTTGATAAGCTAATTGCCCACAGCCAAGTTGAGCTTCATGCCTGGGATTAAGAGACTGTATCAGAAACCCCTAGATATTTACTAAATCTAATTTATATTAATCTAACTCTCCTTACATATCTCCTTCTTGTAAAATAAAAATAAATCTACAATCATAATTACATATACAATGTAAATAAATTGTTTATGTA
>CAJQZJ010001558.1:26271487-26302362 GCA_907164525.1 Lophiomys imhausi
CTGGGATTAAAGGCGTGAGCCACAGGCCCAGCGGGTAGAGATATCTTAAGGAAAGGTGGGAATAGTAGAACAGAACACGTGTGATATGAAAGAGGAGGAGGAATACTGGGATTGGAGAGAGGAGATTATGGAAGGCGGAAGGTTAACCAAAACTAAGAATGTATGAAGAAGCCACATGGAAACCTACTGCGTTATAAGCTAATAAAAATGTGTAACTAAAAAAGAGTTTGAATGGAAGAACCCTCAATACTGGAAAATGCTGATCCCATAAGTTACCAAATTAAAATCCTAACACTAGGTATGGATAACTCTATATGAGTTTCCAGCTAGGAAACCCTGAGAGTCCCCATTCCGTGAACAATACAGGTCATTGCTGTTGCTCTCAGTTTTCTATCAGAGCTAGATTGTAAGATTCGGTTGCTGAAGATACCACACACTTTGGATGCAGAGCATGGAGACACCATTCTGCAACTGGAAGTTCCCTCCCCGCTGGCCAGTTTTGGTAGTGGTGCAAGTTACCATGAAGGCTAAATTTCACAAAAAAAAAATTTTTTTTGGTTTGTTTTTGTTTTTAGACTCAGCATCACATAGTCATTGTTTTCAAACTCAGTGTAGCCAAAGACGATTTTGAACTTCTGATCCCTTTGCCTCTTCTTCCTCACTCATGACTGTTCCAAGTCTTCCGTTATCATAGTTTTGACTATTTTCTGAAACATTTGCAACCAGATTAATGAAAAGGAGTCTATTGAGTATATTTTTTAGAAAAGGAAACATTTTCACTTGTTTCCTGTTTACATTTTCTTTTAAAAATATTTATTTATTTTATTTCATGTGTGTGTGCTTGCATGTATGTAACTCCATCAATTGTATGCAAAGCCTGAGGAGTGAGAAGGGATGTTGGATCCCCTGGAACTGGAGTCACAAGCAGTTAAGAGCTGCTAGGTAGGGGATGGGAAGTGACCCAGGTCCTCTACAAGAGTAGCAGGTGTGGGGCTGGAGAGATGGCTCAGAGGTTAAGAGCACTGGCTGTTCTTCCAAAGGACCCGGGTTCAATTCCCAGCACCCACACAGCAGTTCACAGCTGTCTGTAATTGCTGGGCGTGGTGGCTCAAGCCTTTAATCCCAGCACTCGGGAGGCAGAGGCAGGTGCATATCTGTGAGTTCAAGGCCAGCCTGCAAGAGTGACACTGACAAAAATAATTAAAACAACTGATAGTATTCAAAGGAAACCAAGTTACAATAATATATTAGAAGGAAGGGATAAAAGTGTCACTGGGTCCATACAGGGCCACTGCCACATAAGGGGGCTCTCAGGGGAAAGTGAGCGCACTGCCCACCTCCAGCCTTCACTCCGAAGACGAACAGACTCGACAGGGGTGATGTCTAAGCATTTCCTGTTTTTAATATGTTGTCCCCTGGCTTATATTCAGAACCAAATAGGTGTTTCCACATGAGGCAATGTGGGCCAATCACATTAAAGGTCATCCTATCACATCACATAGCACAAGCCTGGTAACATGGTGATCATGCACTGGTCATGAGCATGGAAGTCTTGCTCACCCAATCAGCTGTACTCACGATTGGGCTTCAACTCCAGCCCGGCATCTTCTGGCCGGCGCCATCTTAGATATCTCCCACAAATTACTTTCATTTTCCCATCAATGAGGCATTTCTCATAAGCCTCCATTTCCCAGGTCCCCACAAAAAGCTCTTCAGCAAATACCACTTTAAAATAATTTTCAAACACAAAATCTAGTACAGTATAGTTTATCCCAGACAGCATAGAGTCCATCAGTAGAGCAGTTCCAACTATACAAAGCTATAACAAAATGATGCAATAGTTATTGTGGCAACAAGTTAAAGGTTGTAACGTATGCAACTTAAATTCCTTTTGCTTGATAGATAACTTCTTATTCCTTAGATATAGAAGCTGTTGTTTTTCATTAGAAACGTGAAGTCTTTTTGTGAAAGGCACATTCTCATCTAGGATGATTGTCACTGAACAATGTGTTGTCATCATCCTCATTACCTTGTTCTAAACATGCCAATTCCATGCTTTATTTTTAAAATTTATTTATTTATTTGTTTGTTTGTTTTTTTTTTTTTTGAGACAGGGTTTCTCTGTGTAGCCCTGGCTATCCTGGGACTCATTTTGTAGACCAGGGTGGTCTACATCTAAGACATGTTTTGATTGCCCAGGCACAACGACAGACGTCCTGTTATTTTAACAGGATGTTAAATGTAAACACTAGTAAAATCATTTAAGAAAAAAATATGTAGACCCAAGTCCGGCCACTCATGACCGGCATGTAGCGGAGTGTTGCCCGGTGTGGTGCTGGAATTAACATGGCCCTCATAGACTACTTGCTCCCCAGTTGTTAGAACTCTTTGGGAAGGGTTATGCGTGGAGTGAGTCATTGGAGGTGGACTTTGAGGCTTAAAAAGCGCATGTTGTTCTCAGTTAGCTTCCTCTTTGCCTTGTGATTATGTCTCAGGATTTGAACTCTCAGCTCCTACTACAGTGGCATGGTTGATTGCCTCCGGTCATGTTCTCATCATTATAGTCATGGAGTCTCTGAAACTGTAAGTGTCCAATAAACTTTTGGTCATGGTATCTTATCCCAGCAATAGAAAAGTAACTAAGACACCAAACATCATTTGCTTTCTGCTTTTTGTGTCTCTTTGTTACGATACCACTGTTCCCGTCTCTCTTAGGGCAGAGCAGCCTTGACTGTCTTTTTTTGTTTGTTTGTTTGTTTGTTTGAGATAGGGTTTCTCTGTGTATCTCTGGATGACCTGGAACTCACTCTGTAGACCAGGCTGGCCTTGAACTCACAGAGATCCGCCTGCCTCTACCTCCTGAGTGCTGGGATTAAAGGCGTGCACCACCACGCCCGGATATTTCAGACAGCTGTGAACTGCCATGTGGGTGCTAGAATTTGAACCTGGGTCCTTTGGAAGAACAGCCAGTGCTCTTAACTGGTGAGCCATCTTTCCAGCCCTCGGCTGTCTTCTTTAATAAGCAAAAGGTTAAAGATCATAAAGTTACAAAAACTGCAACCACTCAGAATATAAGAATATGATATATATATATTTATTTATGCACACATGCATATACAGATGATAACCAGATCTACTTAAAGTAGGGAAAAATGTCATTCTTCAATCAGATGCTTAAATTGAGCTTGAAGAAGTTATAGAAAGCACCAACCTTTGCCCTTCAGCTCCTCTCAAGAATGAAGAGTAAAAGAGAGGAGAGGGATAATGTGTAACTGTCATATAGCCCAAGTGAACTTAGCCTGAATTATTATCTAACTCCCTAATTATTCTTATCTCCAAGGAGGATGAAAATGGATTAAAGGCCCTTGTGACTGACTAAACTAGCTAAAACTGGTTGGATATGAGATGGCTACCTGAATTGTCATATACCTCAAACCCTTAGAATTGAGGAATGAACAAAGACAACAGGAGAAACTGTTAGTGATGAAAAAAAAAATCCCATCTAAGGTCCCTAGCTTAACTTCATAATCAGTAGGAGGTAAAACTGCTGTATTAACCCCAAATCTATTCTGACAGCCCATTTCCTTTTTGTTGCATCTTACTCCAAAATGACTGAGTTTAGGGGCTGGAGAGATGCTTCAGATGAAGAGCACATGCTCCTCTAGCAGGGAACCGGAGTTTGGGTTCCAGCACCTATGGGCAGCTTGCAATTGCTTTTAACTCCAGCTTCAGGAGATCGGACACCTCTTCTAACTCCACCAGCACTGTCAGTCACAAATGCACATAACCCTCCACCCCCATGTACACATACTAAATTTTATAGAGAGGAGAACAATTTTGGGGATAAGAAATTAAAAATAAATATTAAAATAAGTTAAGTGTTAAAATATTTGAAAATATTAAAAATAAAATACATCTTTTAAAAATGACTGCATTTAAAAAATAAAGGAAAGACAATTCAATAGAGCATCCTTGCAACATGTAACAGAATAATGTCGCATATTGTTACCAAGGAAAAACCTAAATAAACTCAATCATTTCATTTACTCTTAGTTGATTTTTAAAAATCATGAATTTTGTAGGTCACAAAGATGGGCCAAAACATCATTAGTCTCCCACTAACATAGCTTTTGATAACACCTCTGATGTGTGGATTAAGATGATAACGGTTGCCTAGGGTACCTTTCAATAACTCAAGGCTGTTTGTGCTGAAAATAACAAATGTTCACTTGGACCTGCAAGGGAAGGCAGCTAGAATGGGAAGAAACACTCAGTGTATCGGTCTCCCTTGCTGTCTTCACCGTTGATGGCTACCTGAATTGTTGGGTGAGAGTCTACTCAGCTCTTCATGTAACTATGTTGATCATTTGAGAACTGTTTTGTCCCACACTATAAGTCAGGCTTAACTTGACCTAGACTTACCTAGTCCATCTCTCTCTCCTTCAAAGGTTAAAGGTATCTACCACATACCACAAATGAAAACACCAGACTCTAAAGGCAGCAAAAGGAGGTAGCACTGAGCTCCTGGAAGATCTCTACCCATTTCTAGAAAAGATAACAGTATTTATCTGAATTGGCATGTCTCTGTCCTTTAATATCTGCGTCCTGTGATCTGTCAACTCCCTGACGTTGATTTTGTTTGTTTGTTTGTTTATTTATTGTATTCCTGAGACAGGGTCTCATTATGTAGCTCTGACTATCCTGGAATTCGCTTTGTAGACCAGGCTACAAAGACCTCCAACTCACAAAGATCCAGCAGCCTCTGTTTCCCAGTGCTGGGATTAAAGGCATGAACCACCACCAAATGCTGAGGATTAATCTGTGAGCAATCTAATTTGTGAGACTGTTTCTCTATTCTTCAGCCACTGCCCTAACATTCATTTCTCAGACACTGTTTTTTTTCTGTGAGAAGTTTCCTGATGCAGGGTGTCCTGGCTAGTTTTATGTCAACTTTACACAAGCTAGAGTCATCTGAAGGAAGGGAACCTCAATTGGGAAAATGCCTACGACTGGGCTGTAGGCAAGCCTGTACGGCATTGTTCCAATTAGTGATTGATGGGGAGGGTCCAGCCCATTGTAGGTGGTGCCACCCCTGGGCTGGTTGGCTTGGGGTTCTGTAAGAAAGCACACTGAGCAAGCAAGCCATGGGGATCAAGGCAGTCAGCAGCACCCCTCCATCAGTTCCTGCCTCCAGGTCCCTCTGTCCTGACCTCCTTTGATGATGAACTATGATGTGGAAGCGTAGGCCAAATAAATCTCCCCACCCCAAGTTGGTTTTTGGTCATGATGTTTAATCATAGCAACAGGAACCCTAAGGAGGACAATGCCTACATATCTTAACAATAGCTAATGTACAATTTTAGTCACCGTGATTGTTATTCTTGTCAATTTCACTATAACTGGAATGAACTATAATCCAGAAATGGAGGGCACACCTGTGATCTGGATCTTGCAGCAGGAAAACAACATGGCTTTGATCTGGATCTTGAGGCTGGAAGACACAGGCTTTTGTTACTGATCTTGAGGTGGGATGATACTTTTTTTTTTTTTGCTTTTTGAGACAGGGTTTCTGAAACAGAATATTTTTATTTAAAACACTTATATTTATTAGTATTTAACAAATATCTATAAAATACCTGTAACAAGGTGGCTTTTATTATTTTTACTATACTTAATTTATTTTACTAACTCTAATACCTTTACCTGGCTTCCACCCCTCATTCCTTCTGACCCCCCATCAGTAGATGGGAGAGAAAGAAGGTTAAAGGTGAAAGGGGGCATAGGTTTCTTTGGGCTACTTCCTGCTGATTAGGGTCGTTGGGTTCTTTGGGGGTAACACCAGTCTCATTAGAAGTCCAGCAAACCAGGAGACAGCAGCAGGAAGAATAAGCAGCAGTTTGGGGGAGCACCAGCAGCCAGCAGCAAGGGAGAGCAGCAACCTCTTTCTTCTTTGTAGCCCTTTTTCTCCTACTTCTTTGTAGAGCCCCTTTTTCTCTTCTTTGTAGTGCCTTTTCTCCTCTTTGTAGAGCCCCCTTCTTCTGGGGACTCTGGCTTTTTATCCTCTCTCCCAAGTCCTCAGAGTTAAACTTGCTCAGCTGGCTAAGTGTCAGGGTCTTAGTGTACAGCTTTGAACTCACAGAGAGACCCACCAGCCTCTGCCTCCAGATACTCTCTGCTGGGATTAAAGGCGTGCGTCACTGTGATGGCTCTGTGCAGTTGTCAACTTGACTACATTTAGAATTAACTAAAATCCAAGCAGCTGGGTATACCTGTGAGGGATTTTTTTCTTCATTAAATCATTTCAAGTGGGAAGACCCACTTTCTTTTCCCTTTTTCTTGTTTGTTTTTTCGAGACAGGGTTTCTCTGTGTGTCTTTGGCTATCCTGGACTCACTGTGTAGATCAGGCTTGCCTTGAATTTACAGAGATCCTCCTGCCTCTGCCTCCCAGGTGGTGGGATTAAAGGCTAGATGACCCACTTTATTTTTTATTTTATTTTTTAGGTTTTTCGAAACAGGGTTTCTCTGTATATCCTTGACTGTCCTGGACTCACTTTGTAGACCAGGCTGGCCTTGCACTCCCAGAGATCTGCCTGCCTCTGCCTCCTGAGTGCTGGGATTAAAGGCATGCGCCACCAAGCCCGGCCATTACAGACAGCTGTGAACTGCCATGTGGGTGCTGGGATTTGAACCCGGGTCCTTTGGAAGAACAGCCAGTGCTCCAGCCACCTTCTGTACTTCTTGAGACAGAGTCTCACTGTTTCTTCCTAGTTGGCTTTCAGTTGGTCGGCAGAAGTGACCCTCCCACCTCAGTCTTTTAAGTTTCAGGAACTACAGGCACTCACCACTGGAGGTAAATAAAGTTCTGATAGTGACATGAGTTATAGAAAACGCACATGGATGCTCATAGGGAGTTAGATTAATATAAGTTAGATTTAGTGACTATCTAGGTTTCTGATACAGTCTCTTAATCCAGGGCAAAAAGATCAACTTGGCTGTGAGCAATTAGCTTATCAGCTTATGGATGAAGTCACGTGAAACGAGGGGAGTCTCTATGGACTAAAAACAAGGTTGAAGCCAGGTGAAACAGGGAAAGACTTTATGACCTGGCATTGTTTTCAACTGCTAAGTGGGCAGAGCCTAGATTAAGCTGAAGCAGGTGGAACAAGGAGCGATCCTATTTAAGGACAAGTGGACGGAGCCAAAAGAGCTGCGTGCTAAGGGCCCCATTCTAGAGAGCTCCGATGCCAGCGAGTCCTCACGCTAGAAAGGACAACAAGTAGTTTGTATCCTCTGATGGAAAAAGTGCTGGTGGACTGATGGCCAGATCTCCCTGAGGCAGAAAGAAGCTGGTGAGCAGATAAAGCCTCAGCAAGACAGCAAAAGGCCAAGAACTAAACCCTGTGGCTCAGCTTTTGCCTAGAGGGGTTTGACCTGTCCAAACAGTGGCCTGAACGGAACTGTGGCCAGCTTTAAAGACTGAGGCAGAGCAGCAGAGTTGCTGATACGAAGGAAATAAGTTGGCCTACAGACGGCTGAGGTCTCCCAGAGAGAAGAAAGCCTCAAGCCTTATTTAAGGTGAAGTCCCCATAGCCAATTTACCCTGAAAGAATCTACATCTGAGATATTCCAGAAGAAAGACTGCTAAGTGCATTAAAGGGTCTACCACAGAGACTGTGTTCCTGACGACTGAGGACCTGCCCCAGAGACTGTATCCTTCTAAAAGGTTATGAAAATAGTTGTAATAGTTATCAATACGTTTAGTGGTTAGGTAATAGGGGTTGTAGGAATTTGTAGGATTAGTAGTTAAATAAGTGTTTATATTTTTTATAAAGTGAATATAGTTAGTAATAAATAAGTGTTGAATAATTAAAAAGGTTGGGTTACAGTTGCTGGAGGCACAGCTCAGTGGTTAAGAGTGCATGCTGCTTTTGCAGAGGACCCAAGTTCAATTCTTAGTATCCATGTTGGATGGCTTACAACCACCAAAACACCAGCTTCAAGGGAATCTGCCCTCCAAGTGCACCTTTATTCATGTGCACATACCCACAGACAGACAGACAGACACACATACACACACACACAAAACCCAAATAAATAATTAAAATAAAAAAGAAAATGTGCTGGGTGGCAGTGGTGCAAGCCTTTAATCCCAGCACTCAGGAGGCAGATGCAGGCAGATCTCTGTGAGTTTGAGGCCAACCTGGTTTACAGAGCAAGTTCCAGGACACCCAGGGCTCTGTTACACAGATAAACCCTGTCTCACCACCCCCACCCCACCAAAAAAGGGAAAAAAATTGCACATGATACATTTGAGAAAAAGCCTCTTTAAAAATTCCTAGGAAAATTGGATACCTCTATGTATAAAATTGAAACTAGGATGTAACCTGAAGCAACAAATAAATTAAAAATAAATAAATAAAAGAAAAAAAAAAGAAAATTGAAACTAGATCCCTATCTCTCATCCTGAACAAAAATCAATTCAAAATATATCAAAACTACCAGAGGGGGGCTGGAGAGATGGCTCAGAGGTCCATCTGAGCACTGACTGCTCTTCCAGAGGTCCTGAGTTCAAGTTCCAGCAACCATATGGTGGTTCACAACCATCTATAATGAAATTTGGTGTCCTCTTCTGTAACCAAACTTTTTAATTATTATTTAACATTTATTACTATATTCATTTATAACAAATAACAATTTATTTCTTACCTATTAATCCTATAAATTTCTACAACTCCTTTAACCTATCCACTAAACCTATTGATAATTATTTTCCTAACCTTTTAGAATGATACAGTCTCTGGGGCAGGTCCTCAGACATCAGGAACACAGTCTTTGCTGTAGATTCTTTAACGTACTTAGCAGTCCTTTTTCTGGATCTCTCAAATGTAGATTCATCAGGGTAAATTGGTTATTGCAGTCTCACTTTAAATAAGGCTTGATGCTTTCTTCTCTCTGGGAGACCCAACCCCTTCACATCAGCAACTCTGCCTCTCTGCCTCAGAGTCCTTAAAGCCAGGCACAGTTTCCTTTAGGCCACTGTTCGGACAGATCAAACCCCTCTAGGCAAAAGCTGAGCCACAGGGTTTAGTCCTTGGCCTTTTGGTGTCTTGTTCAGGCTTTCTTTGCTCACCAGCTTCTTTCTGCCTCAAAGGAGAGCTGGCCATCGATGGCCAGCACTCTTTTCAGCAGGACTCTTGGAGCTCTCAAGCATCAGGGGCCTCTTCTTCTCCTGGGGCTCCATGCACTGTCCTTAAATAGGAGGAACTCTGTTTCAGCTTAATTTGGACTCCACCCACTTAGCCACTGAAAACAATGTCAGGCCAGATACTTTGTTTCTTTTTTTTTTAACATTTTTTTTTTTTAAAGATTTATTTATTATGTATACAGTGTTCTGTCTGCAGGTATATCTGCAGGCCAGAAAAGGGCACCAGATTTCATTATGGATGGTTGTGAGCCACCATGTGGTTGCTGGGAATTGAACTCATGACCTCTGGAAGAGCAGTCAGTGCTCTTAACCGCTGAGCCATCTCTCCGGCCCGATACTTTGTTTCTTTAAGTCCATTAAGTCTTTCCTGTTTTTTTGACAACCTTGTTTTGTCAGTCAATTAAGTCTTTCCTGTTTTTCTGACTTCAACTTTTTTTTCAGTCCATTAAGTATTTCCTGTTTTTCCTGACTTCAATCTTGTTTTTCAGTCCATTAAGTCTTCCCTGTTTGTTTCCTGTTTTTAGTCCACATGTTGATAATGATCTTCATGCCACGAATTAAGAGACAATATCAAAAACCCCGATATATATTTTCTTTTTTTTTTAAACATTTTTTTATTTATCTATTATGTATACAGTATTTGCTCTACATATATGCCCGGGCAGATCTCAATGTAGATGGCTGTGAGCCACCATGTGGTTGCTGGGAATTGAACTCAGGACCTTGGGAAGAACAGCCAGTGCTCTTAACCTCTGAGCCACCTCTCCAGCCCCCCTATATATTTTCTAAATCTAATTTATCTAACTCCCTACACTCTTCTGTCCTACAGGCATACCTGCAGACAGAATACTGATACATAAATAAATAAATCTTTTTTAATATTACTTCAAGTTACATCTCCATCACAGTGCCCTTTTTCTACCCCTCCCAGTCTCACCCTCTCAACTTCCCACCCCTCCCTCCTATCCTAATCCTCCAGAGTGGGGTGTCCCTATATATCAGTTCCCCACCCCAGTTCAGTAGTCATATGAGGATTAAGAGCTTCCTCATATAATGGGGGCCTACATGACAGCACCACTAGGGCAAAGCATCTCATTAACAGATAACAAAGTCTATGTTCCTGTTCCTTTTGTTGTGTTGGTTGTAGAATAGTTATCCTGTACTATATGGCTAAAATCCAATTATAAGTGAATAGATGCCATGTATATCTTTCTGAATCTCAAGTTAGCTCACTCAGGATGAGCTTTTCTAGTTCCATCCATTTGGCTGAAAATTGCATGATTTTGTTGTTTCTGATAGTTGAGTAGTATTCCATTGTGTACATGCACCACAGTTTTCTTTTTTATCCATTCATCAGTTGAGGGACATCTGGGTTGTTTCTAGTTTCTAACTATTACAAATAAGGCTGCTATGATCATAGATGAGGAAATGTCCTTGTGGTTTGGTAAGAAATCGTTTGGATGTATACCCAGAAGTGGTATGGCTGGGTATTGAGGCAGAGCTATTCCAAGTTTTCTAAGATATCGCCAGACTGATTTCCATAGTGGTTGTACAAGCTTGCACTCCCACCAGCAATGGAGGAGTGTTCCCCTTTCTCCTCACCCTTGCCAGCATGTGCTGTCATTTGAGCTTTTGATCTTAGCCATTCTGACAGGTGTGAGATGGAATCTCAGTCATCTTGAGTTGCATTTCTCTGATGATTAAGGATGTTGAACATTCACAAGCCCTTCTTTATACAAAAGATAAGTGGGCTGAGAAAGAAATTAGGGAAACAACACTGTAGAAAAAAAATAATGGCCAATTAAACTATTTACCCAGTATTTGTCTTTAATTGATCGGCGGTGTAAATCCTTAACCCGCCTTTATAAATGAATACACACAAACAACGGGTGGATCTTAACAAGCCTAGGCCTGAGTTGTGCAATTCTAGCCCATCTAAGCTAGCTCATAATTCTATTACCCAAATATAACCCCATATATACATACATCCCCTTGAACTATTATTCTCCATGCTAAGCCGATGTTCCAGGCCATGTGGAAGGATCTTCTTTAATCTACCCCATGGCGTGTCTTCCTTGTTTACTCCTGGTTTCTTCTCCGGCAACCTTCTTGTTCCCAAGATGCTCTGTATCTCTCTAAAAGCCCACGAACCTTAGTCCTGCCTACCTCTGTCTTTGCCCAATCTCCAGGCCTCAGCATTTATTTAACCAATCAGAGTCAATTAAGTAACAGTCAACAAACAGGACCAATTAACATTTAGAATGCTTAACACCACCCCATCATTTCCCTCTTTTTGTCTAATAAAAAGGATAAAAGGTACATACATAATGTTTATCCTGTTTCTATCAGGCAATCTTGAAGATGAAAAAAATCATCTAGGTGTGTCTAAACTTTTGAACCTAAATAATTTCTATCCTATCCTATATTTCCTTTTAAATCCTAAATAACTCAAGTTTAGCTATTATGTCAACCCCATCAAAGACTTAAGGGATAAAGTTATTATTTGAGTGAATAGGAAGCACAGAAGAGCAGCTTCCAAAAAGAAAAAAATGACAGTTTGTTGCCTAGACAGTCCCAAATATCTCTCCATACCATTAGCTCATCATCTTCAGCCTTCTGGCCAAGCATATCTCACAGACATAATTGTGTAGCAGGAAATAAGGATTTTCCCAGTCTGTCTCTGCAGAGTCAGGACATCCACTTACCTGCATTTAAGTTCTGGTCCATCTATGGACTGTATATTGTCTGTTGAGAAAGCAGGGACATTTTTGCCCAATAGGAATTATCTCCTGATGGGAGATTTCTTTTTGATGTTCATTGTTTTCTTCCAAGTCAAATGGGAGCTGTCAGGAACTGACTGTCTTAAAGTCAAACAGTTCTTAAAATAATATCAGCCGATGGTGGTGGTGCACGCCTTTAATCCCAGCACTTGGGAGGCAGAGGCAGGCGGATCTTTGTGAGTTCAAGGCCAGCCTGGTCTACAAAGTGAGTCCAGGACAGCCAGGGCTACACAGAGAAACCTTGTCTCAAAAAACCAAAAAAAAAAAAAAAAAAAAAAAATCTTTAAATGTCATTTTCTGTACATCTCTGAGGGTTTTGAAGACATCGATTTTTTAATAAATCTATTTATCTATCATTGAATAAGCAAATTGTAAAATTCTATCAAAATTAATCTTATTTTTTATCAATATACAAAATTCTATACCAATGTATCAAAAGATAACCTTATCTTAAGAATAACAACAGTTTTAAGTTTCAGAGCAGATTCAATAATCTATCTTTACATCTTATCATTTCTATACTATATACATATATTCCCCTTCTTTTCTTTTTAAGTCCTTTTCCTTATATAAGAGAGAAAGGATAAAGAAAAAGAAATAGAAAAGTCCTTGAGGCTAACCTCCTATATCTTGTTTAATAAGACCATTTAACAATTTGTAACTAATCCCCCTAAACAGCATCTATAACATATCAAATGACCAAAAAAAAAAAAAAAAATCACCCACCCCACCTTTTGGGAATGGGGTGTCTCTCTCTTAAAATTGCTTCCTGCTGAATTGGGTCATAGAAAACCTGTTTGGGGGCCCAAATAAAATAGAAAAAATTGGTTAAGCAATTTAATAGTCCAGTCTCTATGTGCTCAGCAATTTGAATGTCCTGAGCTGACTGTAGTCAGTTGAACTTTGGATGGGAAAGTTCAGAGCTTCACTGAAGTCCTGGCTGGAATAGTCTGTGAGCTGGACAATCTGGGCTTGTCTTCTTTGGTGTTTGGTCCCTTTGCTCTGAAAATATATAATTCCTCAAAATTAACATATATCTATTTTTTCTTTTGAGACAGGATTTTTTTTTTTTTGTATATCCTTATCTTGGATTTATTTTGTAGACCAGGCTGACCTTGGCAAAGGTCAGAGATCCATCTGTCTTTGTCTTTCAAATGCTGGGATTAAAGGCATGCACCATCACACCCAATGATTAACATATTTCCCCTAGGGTCTAATATCTCTCTTGAAACCAGTTTTCTAGTGGGTGTCCCACATCTAAGGAGACTGGCTTATGACCCCTTTCTCTTTATATCTTTAAAATCTCTTATATCTCAGCATTGTCAAATGACAAAAACATCCTTTTTACCTCCCCATATAGGAAAATCAAAGACATCCAAACAAAATTTAAGCAAAGAAAGAACAACATTCCAAAAGCCTTGGTCTAAATGTGCCATCCCATGTTGTAATTAAAGTTCTGTTTATAATTCCTGACATCTAGCTTTGACTATATCCTTTCCCAAATACTCTTGATAAGCACCTAGTTCTCAGGCACTTGTGAGCTCCCGCTGACATCTTTTGTATCAGGTCGGGCCTCTTTCCTTCCCCCATTGTTATCCTCAGTAAGTTAGCATTCCATCTGTAAACTCTCTCCCTTAGAGATATCCTTAAGCCTATCCTAGTCAAATCTTTCTCAAAAAGTATATTTAAAACCACAATTGTCAGTGTAAAAATGATCTGTATGTAAAGAGAAACAAACTCAATTGGAATTCAAGCATATTGAGACAATATGAATTTCTCCATTTAGGCAGTTAATTTTCTTTTCAAACTGTGTTTAGAAGGCTGCCAGTTATTTGGCATATAAAGAGAGCTAAGCTTCCACCTTTGCCAGAAGGCAGTAGCTTTTGTTAAAGGAGACTCCTTCCCTGCTCTTTAGTTAGGAAATTATTTTTCACCCTTGCTTCTCAGACTGTAAGCATGGATTCTAATTGCCGAACCCTGGGCACCATATGTAGAAAAAATTGCTAATTAAACTATTTACTAGTATTTATATTATCTTTAATTGATCAGTGGTGTAAATCCTTAACCTGCCATTATAAATAATACACACAGACACCATCTTAACACAGGATCTTAACAAGCCTAGGCCTGGGTTGTACAATTCTAGCCCATCTATGCTAGCTCATGTTACCCAACTTTTACATTATTATTAATTATTTATTTATTGACAATCAATATTCACTTATAACAAATACCATCAATTTCTTAACTTAACTATTAATCCTACAAATTCCTACAATCCCTTTAACCTAACCACTAATCCTATTGACAATTATTTTCCTAACCTTTTAGAAGGATACAGTCTCTGGGGCAGGTCCTCAGTCGTCAGGAACACAGTCTTTGTTGTAGATTCTTTTTTTTTTTTTTTTTTTTTCGAGACAGGGTTTCTCTCTGTAACAGCCCTGGCTGTCCTGGACTCACTTTGTAGACCAGGCTGGCCTCGAACTCACAGTGATCCGCCTGCCTCTGCCTCCCAAGTGCTGGGATTAAAGGCGTGTGCCACCACGCCCGGCTTGTTGTAGATTCTTTAACGTACTTAGCAGCTTAGCAGTCCTTTTTCTGGATCTCTCAGATGCAGGTTCGTCAGGGTAAGTTGGTTATTGCAGTCTCACCTTAAATAAGGCTTGAGGCTTTCTTCTCTCTGGGAGACCCCAGCCCCTTCGCATCAGCAACTCTGCCGCTCTGCCTCAGACCTTAAAGCCAGTCACAGTTTTGTTTAGGCCACAGTTCGGACAGATCAAACCCCTCTAGGCAAAAGCTGAGCCACAGGGTTTAGTCCTTGGCCTTTTGGTGTCTTGTTCAGGCTTTCTTTGCTCACCAGCTTCTTTCTGCCTCAAAGGAGAGCTGGCCATCGATGGCCAGCACTCTTTTCAGCAGGACTCTTGGAGCTCTCAAGCATCAGGGGCCTCTTCTTCTCCTGGGGCTCCATGCACTGTCCTTAAATAGGAGGAACTCTGTTTCAGCTTAATTTGGGCTCCGCCCACTTAGCAGCTGAAAACAATGTCAGGCCACATACTTTGTTTCTTCAAGTCCATTAAGTCTTTCCTGTTTTCCTGACTTCAACCTTGTTTTTTCAGTCCATTAAGTCTCCTGTTTGTTTCCTGTTTTCACCTGACTTCAACCTTGTTTTTCCACAAGCTAATAAGCTAAATCACTCACAGCCAAGTTGATCTTCGTGCTCCGAATTAAGAGACTGTATCAGAAACCCCTATATATTTTCTAAATCTAATTTAATTATTCTAACTCCCCACATCAGACAGTTCTTACCATACAAAGACATTTATGTCTCAGCTATTAAGAGGCTCTCCCTGGTCAGATCTAATCTTTATAAGTTTTGTTGGTAACCACATTTTCTCATTTCCTGTAGATACATATGCATATCCACGTCCCCATCTTAAAACTAGTGCAAGTTTCCATTCTAAAGTCAAAATATCCTTATAGTATATTGGTTGATTTAGTTCCTCAGTTTTTTCTATAACCCACTGTCTCTCAGCTGCAGTGGTACCTTTTTCACTGACATTCAAAAAATTCAGTGTTAGTAAAGCATTGTGCAGTCTGTCCCTGGGATTCCTTAATTCCCCTTTTTGTTTATTAAGCATCTCTTTTAAGGTATGATTAGCTCTTTCTACAATTGTTTGTCCTGTAGGATTGTGTGGGATACCAGTAATATGCTTTATATTATAATAGGCAAAGAATTGTTTCATTTTTTTATTTTTTTAAAGGTTTATTTTTATTTATTACTATGTATACAATGTTCTGAATTGAAGTATGTATGCCTGCATGCCAGAAGAGGGCTCTAGATCTCATTATAGATGGTTGTGAGCCACCATGTGGTTGCTGAGAATTGAACTCAGGACCTCTGGAAGAGCAGCCAGTGCTCTTAACCTCTGAGCCATCTCTTCCAGCCCATCATTTTTTTAGATACATATGCAGGAGCATTATCAGTCTTAATTTGTGCAGGTATACCCATAAATGCCATTATTTCTAATAAATGTGTAATAACACAATCAGCCTTTTCAGAACTTAAACCAGTTGCCCATTGAAACCCTGAGTATGTATCAATGGTATGATGTACGTACCTTTGTTTTCCAAATTCTGCAAAATGAAATACATCCATTTGTCAAATCTCATTCTTTTTAGTACCTCTAGGGTTACTACCTGCAGGTAATGGAATTTGGTTATAAAAAGAACATGTAGGACACTTTTTAATTATTTCTTTGGCTTGTTGCCAAGTGATAGAGAATTTTCTCTTTAAACCTGAGCTGTTAACATGATGTTTCTCATGAAATTTGGAAGCTTTTAGCACATCTCCTATTAGTAAGTGGTCAATCTCCTCATTTCCTGTGCC
This sequence comes from Lophiomys imhausi, assembly GCA_907164525.1. Lineage (NCBI taxonomy): Eukaryota > Metazoa > Chordata > Mammalia > Rodentia > Muridae > Lophiomys > Lophiomys imhausi. The sequence goes on from CAJQZJ010001558.1 coordinate 26,287,861, forward strand.
AATGGACCTGGCAAACCTGTATGAGACCGAATATGAGTTATATATAATGGGTTATTTCTAGTTCTGGTGACTTGTTGCAATTGAATGAATAAAGAAGTTAATTCTGAATTTTCAGGAATGAATTCAGCAGTTTCTATAGTCAACATATCTCTTTCTGCAAAGAGAATCAGTAATTATATTAAGAGGTTCATAAAAATCTAATAACACCATAAGGATTGCATACAATTCTGCTTTTTGAACTGATGTATATGGACTTTTGATTACCTTGTTGATTTTGTCAATTTTATAACCTGCCATTCCCATTTTGTTAGCATCAGTATAGAAGGTTGGTGCATCAGTAATTGGCGTTTCCCTTACAATACGTGGAAGAATCCAATTAGTTCTTTTTATGAATTGTATGCACTTGCTTTTTGGAAATTTGTTGTTAATTTCTCCTAGATAATTACTGCAGGCTCTTTGCCAATCCTCATTGATTACCCACAAGGACCTAATCTCAGCATTAGTAAGAGGCACTACTATTTCAGCCGGGTCCATTCCTGACAATTGACGTAACCTTATCCTTCCTTTCACAATTAATTCTGTTATTTTTTCTTTCTTTTCTTTTCTTTTTTTTTTTTTTTTTTTTCGAGACAGGGTTTCTCTATGTAGCCCTGGCTGTCCTGGACTCACTTTATAGACCAGGCTGGCCTCGAACTCGCAAAGATCCACCTGCCTCTGCCTCCCAAGTGCTGGGATTAAAGGCATGCGCCACCACCGCCTGGCCCGTTATCTTTTCTTTTCTTTTCTTTTTTTTTTTTTTCAAGATTTATTTATTATGTATACAGTGTTCTGTCTGCAGGTATATCTGCAGGCCAGAAGAGGGCCACAGATTTCATTATGGATGGTTGTGAGCCACCATGTGGTTGCTGGGAATTGAACTCATGACCTCTGGAAGAGCAGCCAGTGCTCTTAACCGCTGAGCCATCTCTCCAGCCCCCCGTTATCTTTTCTAAGTAGGTTTTTAATTTTTTACTTTGCTTATGTGGTAAGAAAATCCATTCCATAATACTATCTTCCCATTGCATAAGAAGTCCTGTAGGAGAATGAGTTGAGGGAAAAATGACCAAAATATAATCATGTTCAGAATCAATTCGATCTACATATGCATCCTGTAATCTTTGTTCTACAAGAAGTAGTTCTTTTTCTGTTTCAGCAGTTAAACATCTTGGACTATTTAGATTTGAATCCCCTTGTAATGTCTGAAACAAATTAGTTAACTCATATGTACTTAATCCAAGGGTAGGTTTCAGCCAATTAATATCTCCCATTAAATTTTGATAATCATTAAGAGTTTTCAATTGGTTTCTACGTATCTGTACCTTTTGTGGTCTTATTCTTTGTTGACTTATCTTATAACCCAAATAGTTGGCTGAATCTCCTCTTTGTATTTTTCAGGAGCAATTTGTAACTCCCACAGTGGCAGAATTTTCTGCATTTCCTTAAATAAGCTCTCTAAAGTACCAGCATCAGAAGCAGTCAACAAAATATCATCCATATAATGATAAATAATAGATTAAGGAAATTGCCTACGGATTATTTCCAATGGTTTTTGTACAAAATATTGACATAAAGTTGGACTATTCAACATTCCCTGTGGAAGTACATTCCAGTGATACCTCTTGATTGGCCTACTATTATTAAAAGTAGGTACAGAGAAAGCAAACTTTTCACTATCATTTTATGCAACAGTATTGTGAAAAAGCAACTTTTAAATCAATTACTATTAAAGGCCATGACTTTGGTAGAAAAGAAGGTAATGGTATACCACACTGCAAAGGGCCCATTGGCTGAATTACTTTATTCACAGCTCTTAAATCTGTTACCATTCTCCATTTCCCTGACTTCTTTTTTTACCACAAATACTGGAGAATTCCATGGGCTGGTAGACTCTTCTATGTGACCAGCTTCCAGCTGCTCTTTTACCAATTGCTCAAGAGCTTCCAATTTTTCCTTTGTTATGGGCCACTGCTCTTGCCACACTGGATTATTTGATAGCCACTTCAAGGGTAGGGCTGTTGGAATTTCAGCAGTGGCCCCTAGTATAAATTTGGAAACTCCATGCCTGGGGGTTCCTGTGTTTGGACACTGGACACAACTTGTGTACCCATATCAATTCCTTGTAAATGTACATCCATCATTTCATCATTTGCTGTTTCAGGGGTTGCAGGAATATTAATTTGAGTACCCCCTTGTTGTAGAAAATCTCTTCTCCATAAATGTATAGGTATGTCAGCCACATAAGGTCTTAATTTTGCTTTTTGCCCTTCTGGTCCAACACATTCAATCCATTGTACACTTTGTTTAACATGGGATACTTTACCAATCCCTATAAAATGTGTAGGGACCTTTTGAAGTGGCCAATTTTGATTCCAAGAATTGTGAGATAGCTTAGTGACATCTGCTCCTGTGTCCACCAATCCTTCAATTTCAGTTTCATTCATTTGTACTTTTAATTTTGGTCTCTGGTCATTCACCATAATTTGCCAAAATACACCTTTTTCAGTACTCCCAAATGTTCTTGCCTTTTGTATTGGAGCAGACTTGCCCTTAGCATATGGAAACAACACCAGTTAAGCAATTTTATCCCCTGCCTTAATCATCACCTCTTTCCATATGGATACCATAATTTTAATTTCTTCTTTACAATCTCCATCTATAACACCTGGATGTACCAAAAATCTTTGACAAGTGAATCCCCTTTTTCCAAAGATTAAACCTATTGTCCCTGATGGTAAAGGATCATAAATGCCTGTGGTCAATGTATAACATTCATTTGCTTTGGATAATGTAATGGACTTGTCTGTGGTCAGATCTAAAGCTGCACTGCCTTCATTTGCATGCAGAAGATCGATCACATTTAATTTTGTTCTTCCTGATTCCTTATTTCCCTCTGAGTGGCTGATGGATGATGGTTCAGATTTTTTGATTTAGGGTTTGAACCGGCAGGCCCCTCCCCTCGTTTCCCTGCAAGGGGTTACCTGTGACATCTGTTTTTGATCTACAATCCCGGGACCAGTGTTTACCTCTTCCACACCTAGTGCAAAAACCTGGAGACTTTGACCTTTCATTGTTATCAGAAACCATTTGTTCCCTGTTATGACCACGTACTGCAGAAACATGATACCTGTTATTTTTAGCTCTGAAATCAGTTCGAGCTCTGGAAGTTGTAGCTGTACAATCCTTTTGGAAATGACCAAATTCACCACATTTAAAGCATCGATTAAAACCCCTAGCAATGGCTTGTCCTATGATATTAGCCTGATATTCTTGAGAACTAATATCAGTTGTTTCTCTTATCCAGTCGTCTATTGGGGCTCCTCGAGCCTTTAATGGTCTAATTATTTTTTGGCATTGGACATTGGCATTTTCAAATGCCAAGGTATTTATTAATTCTTGTCTGATATCAGGGTTAGGTACATCTCTCTCCACAGCTGAAGTCAGCCTTTGTAAAAAATCAGTAAATATTTCTCCCGGACCCTGTATAATCTTAATATATGAAATATATGTCCCAGGCCCTTAAAGCTGTATTACGGCATTGATCAATTACAGTATCATCCATATGAATTTGTTCCCTTAAGTCAGCATACCATCCCTCACCAAGTATTTGATCGGTTGTAACATTCATTCCCCTTTCCATATTTTGTTGTGCTAACTTTGTAGCTTCATGTCTCCACCATGAAAACCATTGTAATTGCTGGTTACCTTCTAGCACAGCTAATACCAGTCCCTTCCAATCCTGAGGAATGACTCTATGGTGCATTGCCCAGTTATTAAACATTTGCTTGACAAAATCTGAATGGATACCAAAAGACACAATACACTCTTTGAATCGTTTCAAATCCAACATATCAATTGGATACCATGTTAATTCTGGATTGGGTTGACCTTCATTAATACCAGGCCTATTTTGATAGATTACTGGAAAAGCTAATGGTGCCTGTGGAGTACCAAGGGCTCCTCTGGGGGCACACTTGGTTTCACACCATTACTTGACTGATCTTCTGTTGCTGTTTCATGTAACAGCTTTGGAGACCTAGATAGGAATGTAAGAGGTGCACGACGGGGCCACACCATGCATTGCTACTCCTCCTGCTTCCCTGTTTCAACCATTGAAAAGTTGTCAGTTGCAGTTACCATCTTTGGCAATTTTTTCTTTAGCTCCTCAATCTGCATTTGCAAACTTTCTAATTGTTGCAAGGCTGACTTCTTTATGATAAGCCAATAAAAGAGGAAAAGACAAACAACATAAAACATCTAGTCTGAGTGGAAAATAGGACAGAATTCAGCTGCAAACTTTGTCATTTTGTCAACCACCGGTTCCATAGTTTCAAATTTTGCAGTTTCCTCTACAGTTTTGAAAGCCAAGTTACCCATAAAGTCCTACCACGTTAAGTGCCACCTGTTACCCAACTTTTTAATTATTATTAATTATTTATTGACAATATTCACTTATAACAAATACCAACAATTTCTTAACTATTAACCCTAAAATTCCTACAACCCCTTTAACCTCACCACTAATCCTATTGATAATCATTACAACTATCTAACCTTTTAGAAGGATACAGTCTCTGGGGCAGGTCCTCAGTCGTCAGGAACACAGTCTCTGTTCTAGATTTTTTAACGTACTTGGCAGTCCTTTTTCTGGATCTCAGATGTAGATTCATCAGGGTAAGTTGGCTATCACAGTCTCACCTTAAATAAGGCTTGAGGCTTTCTTCTATCTGGGGAGACCCCAGCCATCTGTAGGCCAACTTACTTCTTTAGCATCAGGAACTCAGCTGCTCTGCCTCAGTTCTTTTTTTTTTTTTTAAACATTTATTTATTATGTATACAGTATTTGCTCTACATATATGCCTGGGCACCAGATGTCAACGTAGATGGTTGTGAGCCACCATGTGGTTGCTGGGAATTGAACTCAGGACCCCTGGAAGAAAAGCCAGTGCTCTTAACCTCTGAGCCATCTCCCCAGCCCTCTGCCTCAGTTCTTAAAGCCAGCCACAGTTTCGTTCAGGCCACTGTTCGGACAGATCAAACCCCTCTAGGCAAAAGCTGAGCCACAGGGTTTAGTCCTTGGCCTTTTGGTGTCTTGTTCAGGCTTTCTTTGCTCACCAGCTTCTTTCTGCCTCAGGGAGATCTGGCCATCAAATGATGGCCAGCACTTTTTTCAGCAGGACTCTCGGAGTTCCCTAGCATTGGGGCCTCTTCCTTATGGGGCTCCATGCATTGTCCTTAAATAGGAGGAACTCTGTTTCAGCTTAATTTGGGCTCCGCCCACTTAGCAGCTGAAAACAATGTAAGGCCAACTACTTTGTTTCTTAAGTCCATTAAGTCTTTCCTGTTTTCCTGACTTCAACCTTGTTTATCAGTCCATTAAGTCTTTCCTGTTTTTCCTGACTTCAATCTTGTTTTTCATTCCATTAAGTCTCCTGTTTGTTTCCTGTTTTCACCTGACTTCATCCTTGTTTTTCCACAAGCTGATAAGCTAAATTGCTCACAGCCAAGTTGATCTTCATGCCCCGAATTGAGAGGCTGTATCAGATACCCATAGATATTTTCTAAGTCCAATTTACTTTATCTAACTTCCTGCAAGCTCATAATTCTATTACCCAAATATAACCCCATATATACATACGTCCCTTTGGACTATCATTCTCCACACCAAGCTGATGTTCCAGGTCACGTGGAAGGATCTTCCTTAATCTACCCCATGGCATGTCCTCCTTGTCTGCTCCTGGCTTCTTCTCTGTCAACCTTCCTCTTCCCAAGGTGCTCTGTATCTCTCTAAAAAGCTTTATGACTAGATCTTAGAAGGATAACATGACAAAGAGTTGAAAAACAACCTTGAATTATTAGCATGAACAATTCTTAAACCATGGAAATTTAATATCTTAAACTTGTGACTAATCATCTAGTGGTATTTCTTATCAGAGCTTTACCAACAATTTATTGGAACTTCAACAGTAACATAGCAAGGGGAAGAAATCTGAAGCATCTAGTATAGTCTTTAGACTCATCAGGGATCTGAGAACAACAAATGTAAATTCCCAGGCTCCTAAAGCCTAACTAAAGTTTGGTCAAGTGAGTTTGACCTAACAGTACATAGATATACATATGGGAAAAACACTCACCCCATAGAATAAATACAATTATAATATAATATAATAAATAAAAACCATAAAATAAAATAAATAAGTCTTAAAAGAAAAGTCTGTAGCGATGGTTAAGAGCACTTGGTGGACAACCACGAGGACCTGAGTTCAGATTCCACCATCCGACTGGGTGTGGTCTTTCACATTGTAACCCTAGGGTTGTGAGGACAGGAGGATCCCTGGTCCTCCAAGGTTGCCAGACTTGTGTGTGTTTGGTGGTGGTGGAGGGGTGGGCAGTTAATTCCAGGGTCCGGGAGAAACCTTGCTGCAAAGAAATAAGACAGAATGATGGAGGAGGACACCCACTGTGGCCTATGTGAGCGTGCAGATACATGTACCTGATCTCATGTGTACAAGCAACCAAGTAAGTCACAAAGTGATTTAATCAAATTACAACACTTCTGCACAGCCAGGTGTGGTGGCACACATCTTTAACTCTTTTTTTTTTTTTTTTTTGGTTTTTCGAGACAGGGTTTCTCTGTGTAGCCCTGGCTGTCCTGGACTCACTTTGTAGACCAGGCTGGCCTCGAACTTGCAAAGATCCGCCTGCCTCTGCCTCCCAAGTGCTGGGATTAAAGGCGTGCGCCACCACTGCCCGGCGTGGCACACATCTTTAATCCCAGCAGTTGAGAGGCAGAGACAGGTGGGTCTCTGTGACTTTGAGGCTGGTCTGGTCTACGTGGTGAGTTCCAGGCCAGACAGGGCTACATAATGAGGGGTCTCAAAAAAAAAAAAAAATGAACGAAAGAAAAACTTCTACACAGAAAAGAAACAACAGGAGGTGTATGTTTGCCAGACAGTCACCAGACATCCATTTGACAGGAGATTACTACCAAGAATATGCATATAAGAACCCCAAGCTCAGGGCTGGGGAGAGCAGCGGTTGCCCTAATTCTGAGCACCCACCTGATTCACAAACCTTTCTAACTCTAGTCCAAGGGTTCTACCGCCCTCCTGTGGTCTCTGTGGGTATTGGATGTATGTGGTGCCCATAGAAATGCTGCAAAACACGTAAATAATTTTCCAGTCAAACATTAGGCGCGAGAGAGCCCAAATTGGAGATCTCCACCAGGTCTCTCCCCTTGGAGCTCAGAGAGGAAGAATTGTAGGGGCTGGAGGGGTCGAAGACACCAGGAGAACATGGCCTACAGAGTCAGCTAAGCAGGTCTCATAGAGACTCACAGAAACTGAATCTGCCTTCACTGAACCCGCATGGATCTGTGCTAGGTCCTCTGCACATATGCTATGGCTGTTGGCTTGGTATTCTTATGTAACTCCTAACAGTGGAAGTGGGAGATGTTTCTGATTCTTTAGCCTACTTTTGGGACCCTTTTCCTCCTACTGGGTTGCCTCTACAGTCTTAATATGGAGGTTTATGCCCAGTCTTATGCATCTTATTATTCTGTGTTTGGTAGATATCTCTGGGAGGCCTGCTCTTTTATGAAGGGAAATTTTGTAGGAGGAATGGATTTGGGGGAAAGGGGAGATGGATAGGGGTGGGAGTGGAGGGAGGGGAGCCTGCGTAGGAATGTATTGTATGAGAGAAAAAACAAACAAAAAACCCCAATCAAACAACCCCCCCAACAAGCTGAAAAGACAGTTCTCAATGGCAGATAAATATCAGAATAGATGTTCAATTCCCCCCCTCCCCAGAGTAGCCCAATTGGAATCATGTCACCTGCAGGGGTAAGAGTAGAATTAGAGATCATTCATGTGAAGTGAAATAAGCCATTCTTAGACCACGAGGATCACATAGTTTTCTTGAACGTGTACAATTTACTGATTTGTTTTTACTTTTGTTTTTGTTTGTTTTTTGAGACAGGGTTTCTCTGGTTAGTTCTGGCTGTCCTGGACTCTCTTTGTAGACCAAGCTATCCTTGAACTCACAGAGATCTGCCTGCCTCTGCCTCTTGAGTGCTGGGATTAAAGGTGTGCCCCACCACACCCAGCTTTACTGTTTTTTTTTTTCTTTTTAGACAGGGTTTCTCTGTGTAACAGCCCTGGCTGTCCTGGACTCACTTTTGTAGACCAGGCTGGCCTCGAACTCACAAAGATCCACCTGCCTCTGCCTCCCGAGTGCTGGGATTAAAGGCGTGCACCACTATACCTGGCAATTACAGATAGCTGTGAACTGCCATGTGGGGCTGGGATTTGAACCCGGGTCCTTTGGAAAAACAGCCAGTGGTCTTAATTGCTGGGCCATCTCTCCAGACCCTTTTTTTTTTCTTTTAAGACACAAAAGTCAGTGTAGTAATTGGGAAGAAAAAAGTACCAGTGTGTAGGGGAGGTGAAGCAAAAGATAAGAGAAGATGATAGATGTGAATAAATAATTAAACTTCATTATTTATAGATATAGAAATGTGATCATGAGAACCAGGTATGGTGGTACATGCTTGTAATCGCAGAACTTGGAAAGTTGAGGAAGGAGGATGTTGGTGAGTCCAGCCTATGATTTATAGTGAGATCCTGCCTGAGGAGAGGGCAGGCAGAGAGCTGGGTGTGGTGGATGTGGTGGGTATGGTGGTGGTGGTGATGGTGGTGGTGGGTGTGGTGGTGGTGGTGGTGGTAGGACGTATGACTTCAATGCCCATCTTCAAGAAGCAGAAGCAAGAAGATTATGTTAATCCCACCAAATGAGAATAAAGACCATTACCCAAATTCTTTCAGTTGAATTAAGGAAGCTTTATTTTCTGTCAGACAGGACTATCTCCCTAAAATGGTGTTTGAGAGAATAGCATCAAACACAGGAGAAGGTAGGGTTGATTTTCAAGGATTTACAGTTATGTAGGAACTTGCCAGAACATTTCAAAATTATCTGGCAGAACATCTCACCAGGGTGGAGGTTAGGGTATGTAGGATATGGAACATGTCAAATTTGAGAATATAGGTGGAGACAAGGTCAAATCCAAGTTTTACAGACAATAGGAATGAACTTATTTTGACCATGTGATAAGATGACTTTTAATCTTGAGTCAGGCTAGTCCATTAATTGCTGCAAGTTTGAGGCCAGCCTGCCCTACATAGCGAGAGACCTTGTCTCAAAGCACCTTCAAAATAAAACTTGTAAGCATGTATTATGTTATAACTTAATATCTACTAATTAAAAAATTGGAAAGGGCTGACTCAGCTGGTAGAAGGACTTGCTGAGGTGGATGAGTCTCCCAAAAGTCTTCAGGATTCCCCATGTGCACTGTGGCTTGTGGGTACATACTCCTTCCTCCTTGCATCTCTCTCTCACAAATAATAAATGAAATTAAAGAAAGAATCAAAAACAAGGACCAATATTTGTCTTACTTGGTCAAATGCTTACCTAGCATGCATGAGGCCCTGGGTTCTATCCCCAGCACTGCATGAGCTGGGTGGGCATGGTGGCACAGGCATAGGATCCCAGCATTTGGAGGTAGAGGCAGAAGACTCGGGAGTTTAATGCCATCTTTAACTACATAGGGAGTTTGCCAGCTGAGGCTGCCTAAGACCTTGTCTTTTAAAATTGTGTGTGTGTGTGGGGGGGGTGGAGATTGGCATGGGGCTACTTACAAAGAAGACTTCTCTTTGTATGACAACAAGAGAATCAAAAGGAAGTCTGTCCAGCAGAATTGGAACTCTGTGCAAAGGCCTGAATTGGGAATAGCCGTTGCTGGAGGATGGAAAGATGCCTGGTTTAGGCCAAGACTAAGGGAAGAAAAGAAAAGCAAATAACTCCCACCTCCAAAAGAACAACAAAAGACTAGAAGAAGAAAGGAGAACTGGTACTTGTGTATGTTGAGATCAGATCATATAGATTCTAGTATGTGTAAGAGAAGAGAATTTTCTTATCATCTTTAGAAGCCACTGAAGGCTCGAAGCTGAGGTGGCTCAGACCTATTATCCCAGCACTTGAACTTGTGCCAAGGCAGAAGATTGCTACGAGTCTGAGGCCAGCCTGTCAAAAAGCAAGACCCCCACCAACAAAACAAAGAACTGATTAGAAAAGCCCAATCTGTTTGCTGCGAGGAGTGCCAGCTACAGGGAGATAAGAGGACAATGAAGAGGCCTTGGAAAAGGTTTTAAGAGGTCAGGAGAGAGAGGATGATGAAATAGACAGGAGTGGCATTGGAAATAGGAAAGGGAAAATAACCCTGTTTGGGACGCATGAATCATGTGAGTGCATGTGTATGTGTGTACACACACATGCTTTTTGTTGTTCTAACTGGTGCTCAGGATTGAACACAGGAACTCCCTCATGTTAAGTAAACACTCTACCACTGAACTACACTTTCAGTCCAAGCTAACATATTTTGGAAGGAGAATCTCAGGACCTGAGAATTGGGTAGGAAACCGAGAACATATATGGCTCCTGAATCTAAATCTAGTAACAGTTTAGTGCACAGTTATTAGGGTGTTGGCTAGAGTATTAGGGAAACCTGCGGCAGCAAAAGTCAAGGATGCAATGATTATTAACCCTTGGCACAGACAATGAAATGAACGGTCCCACCACTTAAAGAGGCTCACACTATGTGAGTTAAAAAAAAAGTCAACAGCAAATCGTACTCTTGCAAGAACAAACTATGTTTATGCTTGTGTATAGACTAAGTACACAAATTACTGTGGGACTGCTCTGGGGACAAAGTGGCACTTCTCTATTCACTTCATGGTATGTGCAGTTTGAGCTTGGTTTCCGTTGTTGGAAAAACAGTTTAGAACGTCCCTGATTTCAGCCTTGGGGTGGGGGGTTGGATCCATAGATAACATTACTGAACCCTGGGAGAAAGAAGGTGACCAAAAGCCGGGCTGGATTAAAATCTTTCGGATTCCCGCGCCTTTCCTGCAGACCACGTGTCTGGCTAGCACAGCACCGCCTCCGCCCCGCCCCACGGCGCCTGGCCCGGGGCTAGCAGCTCACCAGCCGCCCTGGCGCGGGCGCTCTCCCACACTGCGCATGCTCCCTACTGCAGCAAGGGAGCCAGCCCCCATTCAGCCTGTGCGCCAGGCTGCAGACCTCTCCTCAAGACCCCTCCCCGAGCGGCGTGGGTCGCGCTTATGTTTACGTCATCACGCTACGCCATTGCTCGAGCCAGTGAAGATGGCGGCAGCCGTTCTCAGTGGGCCCTCCGCGGGCTCCCCAGCTGGGGCTCCTGGCGGGACTGGGGGTCTCTCTGCGGTGGGATCGGGGCCGCGTTTGCGTCTGCTGCTGTTGGAGAGTGTTTCTGGGTTGTTACAGCCGCGAACGGGGTCCCCCGTTGCCCCCGTGCGTCCCCCAATCCACTGGGCCCCACATTTGCCTGAGCTCATGTGCTTATTGCGGCTGCATGGGACAGTGGGTGGGGCTCAGGTAAGTCCGTGGCCCGCGTGGTCACCGTTGGAAGGCTGGCGAGGCAGCCGGGCGCTGTGATCACGCCTTCCTGAAGCTGCGGCTGTGAGCTTGAGAGGAGGGCCACTTACCATTCGGGACGTATTTCATTATCTGCCGTTTCCCCAGGGAAGAATTAGGTCCTGTTTCTGTTTGGTCATTGATAGGCACAAAGGAATGGAAGGACTCAGTTCCATGCCAGGTCGCTTAACTAGTTGAATGCTCTTCCGCATTTTTTTTGGAGAAACTTTTTTTTTTTTTGGCGGTACTTTCCCTGGGGTTATTGAACACATACGTATTTACTAGCTCTTAGCCGAGGGCCTAATCCCCTACCAGGTCCTCCAATTATAGCCGTAATGACGATGAGTAAAATGCTGTAACACAACTGGATTTGGTATGACGCATCTAGTCTATTTCCCCCAAAGGACCTGAAGTTTAAGATGAACGGGTTAGGTAGTGAAAAAAAATGTAAGGGGTAGCTATAACGTTAGAGGAACTCCTGTGTAGGAAGGCCCCATGGTAGGAAGGAATGGCAAATAAGGGCATTGGTTAGGTTAGGGGTTTAGATGTTGAAGGAAAGAGTGGGTAAGGTTGAGGCTGGTGAGGTAGGTAGGCCAACAGTAGACAATGTAGGCCTGGGTAAGAGCCTGTGCACAAAAAAATCACATGCATTAGGTCCCATGAGCTAGAAACGCAAGTGTCACGCTCATTATTTGGTTTCTCACACACTTCCATCAGCAGTCTATGAAGCTCTGCATTTTTTCTTTTGGAGAACGTCTCGCTATATGGTCTTGGCTGGTCTGGAACTCTGTAGACTAGGCTGGCCTGAACTCATTGAGATCTACCTGCCTGTGCCACCTCCATATTGCTGGGATTAAAAGCATGTGCTATCTCGATCAGGTGTGTGAGTTTATGTTGGTGAGTGTGGGTGAGGGTAGCACGGTGCACAAGTCAAAGTCACCGGAGCCGGCAGGTCTTCAAGTTCCTGTCCCGAGACAGAGTCTCTTGGCTGTGGTGTAAGCCAGGCTACCTAACCCAAGAGCCTCTATTGATGTACTTGTCTTACTTCATATTTCTCGATAGGGGCCGCTGGAATGACAGATGCTTAGACTACTGTTAACCTGGCTTTTGTGTGGGCTTGGGATCAGAGCTCAGGTGGACGGGATTGTGTGGCAGGTGCTTTTATCTACTGTACTATCTCCTCAGACCTCAATTGGATGACTGTTTGGAATATTCCAAGTGTCTGTTAACAGTTTTTTGTTTTTTTAGTTTGTTTTAGAAATCCCTGTGATTTTTTTTTCCCCAGTTACCCGAGTTTTTGTTCTGTTTCTGGATGTACACTGACTAATCTTTCAATAAGCCCTGCACACGTGTTCCCCATATTGTCATTTTGCACATTTTCTCTAATGTTAATGTCATCTTCACTATTACTACTTTTCTACTATAGCTATCACACTTGTGCTGTTTGGTTCTTACTGGTGTTGCCCCTAGTGGTCTGCAGCCCCCCCCCCACTTACGCCACATAGCAGAGAGAAGGAAATAAATAAAAAGCAATTCATAGTGATGCACACAGGCTTAGCCATATGTGGTGTGTTATGGAAAGAAGCTGTTGGCCAATCTGGCCTTCAAATATGCATTTTATTCCACTTTGTGTGTAGGGCTTGTAGAATGAACACCGGTTAAATGTGAACCTGTGGTTTTGTTTTTAATCAAAATAATTCATTTTGTGTTTGTGTGTTGCTTACATGTTTGTGTGTATACCACATGTATCCTTGCTCCCTCGGAGGTTGGAAAGGCATCAAATCTGGAACTGGATGGAGTTGCAGATAGTAGTGAACCACTGCATGGGTGCTAACAACTGAACCTATGCCCTCTGGAAGAGCAATAAGTACTCTTAACCATTGAGCTGCCTCTCCAGCCATTGTTAATGCATCTTGCTGTGTAGACCAGGCTGGCCTGGAACTCACAGAGGTCTGCCTGACTCTGTTTTCTGAGTGCTGGGATTATATCTGACTTCTATTGTGTGTCCCCCCCACCCAAAGATAGGATTTTTCTGTGTAGCCCTGGCTGTCTTGGAACTCTGTAGACTAGGCTGGCTCATGGTTGTCTCTGCTCTTCAAGGTGCTAGGATTAAATGCGTGGGCCACACCACCTGGCTTTGCCTGTGTTTTTTTGTTTTTGGTTTTTCAAGACAGGGTTTCTCTATATGACCTTGACTGTCCTGGATTCACTTTGAAGACCAGGCTGACCTTGAACTCACAGAGATCCGCCTGCCTCTGTCTCCGAGTGCTGGGATTAAAGGCATGCGCCACCATGCCTGGCCCTTTTCCTGTGTTTTAATGTAAGGTCAAGTGTGGGATTTTCACTTGGGTCAGGTCCCTAGAACTCAATGTTTTGGATTTGGAGCATTTTAGTTTTTCTATTATGGATGCTCAGCCTGTGTTTACCTTATGGATTATTTATTTACACTTTCCTTTGGGAAATAAGCTACCCTGCACCTAAAACAACGTTTCTCCTGAAGTAGACTATTAGAAATGTCCTGAATAAATGAGTGAACAATTACTGCCACTTGAGTAAGGACTTTTTGTTTTTTGTTTTTTCGAGACAGGGTTTCTCTGTGTAGCCCTGGCTGTCCTGGACTCACTTTGTAGACCAGGCTGGCCTTGAACTCACAAAGATCCGCCTGCCTCTGCCTCCCGAGTGCTGGGATTAAAGGCGTGCGCCACCACCGCCCGTCGACTTTTTTTTTTTTTAATGTAAAAGTTACTGTCATTTACTTATTTTGTTGTATGGGTGTATGCATGCCATGGTGCACATGTGGAGGTTGGAGGACAGCCTTGGGAGTTGGTCCTTCTACCGTGTGGGTTTGGGAATCAAATGTGGTTGTCAGGCTTGGTGGCAAGTGTCTTTACCCACTGAGCCATATCATTGGTCATGGGATCTTACTGTATTCAGTTGTGGGATCTTACTGTATTCAGTTGT
>CAJQZJ010001558.1:26302372-26331353 GCA_907164525.1 Lophiomys imhausi
TAGTCAGTTGTGGGATCTTACTGTAGTCAGTTGTGGGATCTTACTGTGTTCAGTTGTGGGATCTTACTGTATTCAGTTGTGCCTTCTTTTATCCAATCAGTGATTATCTTGCATTAGGAAGAAAGAATGATTTCTGGCCTTCAGGAGACTTAGGTGCCCTGAGGTGTCTGGTGCTTTGGGTGATGAAGAGGTTGCTTGTAGAAACGCTGATGAAGGAACATCTTTATGTGTAAGAGGAAGGGTTTGGAAAGAGGACAGGCTGAGTCTGTGTTGGCATTCTTTTACCTCTAAGGAAGCCAGGATCAGGAGGAAGAGAGTTGTTTCCCCTGAGTAAGGGAAGACGGGTTGTGGATGTGACTGGTGCACATCAGCTAGCATTTCTGGAAGTCTTTATTCTAGGTGCTTTCCAGGGATAAGGGAGGTCTGCTGAGGTAAGCAAAGCCTTATTGTTGAAATCTAGTAGATGAGTTGGGGGTGTTCTCTTGTTAGCTCTGAGTCTTCCCGTCCCACCCCCTTCCCCATGTGTCATGCAGAGGGAGGTCAGACAAGATAGAATTTCAGGGAACAGGCTGAAGGACAGACAGCTGTAACATAAGCTGATGGCCTTTTTGGGCTCAGAAAGTGCACCTTCAGAAAGCCTTCTTAGGTGCAGGGGCAATGTAGGGTTGGAGGATTTCTTCTGCATCTTTATTGACCCTTGCCTGATTCACTCCTGTTTTTTTTCCCTCCACTTCTAGAATCTTTCAGCTGTTGGGGCACTGGTGAATCTTAGCAATGCACATCTTGGCTCCATCAAAACTCGGTAAGTCTTTAACCCTGTTTCTTCAGGATGGTGTGCCTTTAGGAAGTGGGTTGAATGTATATTTGCCTATCCTTTGTCGCTATCCCAATATGGGAATTTCAAGAATTTTTTTCTGTTCCAGGAACTGTGGAGAGTTTTCCTTTAGTGAGCTCAATTGAACTCACCATTTCTATCTCTCAGGTTTCCCATTCCCCTCCTGAGATTGGTTCTCCATCCTTCTTTGCTTTACTTTAACCTTACTCTGAGTCCTTAATGTGTTTCAGAAGGTAGAGAAACCACAGTGAATCCGGAGATGGAGTCTTACTTAGCGCAATGAAAATAAAAGGACAGTCAGTAGGCTTCTCTGAAGTCTAGTCTCTACCTCCTTGTCACCCTCTTCTTGCTTATAAGGTTTGAAGGCCTGTGTCTGCTGTCCTTGCTGGTAGGGGAGAGCCCCACAGAGTTGTTCCAGCAGCACTGTGTTTCTTGGCTTCGGAGCATCCAGCAGGTGTTGCAGGTAAGGACTCCCTCCCCTCTATCCTGCCTCCGTCCCACCCCCAGTGAGAGTCCAGTATGTTTTTGTGACTTGGACATTTAGCCCTGGAACACAATGAAATCAATTTTCTACTTTGTGGACAGAGGAGATTAAACTTCGAATAGAGATCTTTCTAAACTTCCTGATAGTTTTATCTGTTAGCTTCGTTTGTCCTTTCACATATTGTAACTCTCAGCTTCCCTTGATTTCCTTTCCTAAGGAGTGAAAGCTCTGAAGTTCTTTCTGTAAGGACTGTGTGCGCGTGTGTGTGTATCTGTGTTTTGGTCTATTGCTTTCTTTTTAAAATTTTAGTCTCTCTCCCTAACACTGGCTGTGCCATCTGCACTTAGTTACTCCGTAAGCATTTTCTGAGCACATCTGGCCAGCTGTGTGCTTAGGGGAAGAAGTACTTGTACTCCACTTGGTCAGCTCTTAAGTCTGTTATAGGGACTGGGATAGTTTCTTATGAACTAGGAGTTTGCAGATAGCGATTTAGACTCATGAGCCATGTGGTTTCTGTTAAATACTGTTTTTCATTCCTTTAAAAATGGAAAAACACATTCTTAGCTATGGGCCATGCAAATCAGATACTCACATGCCATAGTTTGCATATTTCTGTTCTGATGGAAGTCACTTAAACTGAGAATCGTGTAACTGGGAAGTGGCGCCTCTTACAGTACACACTACTTCTTTGAGAATGTAGACTGGGAATCTGACTCCACCTAGGGTGGTGTGGGCCATAACTTTAGGGATTAGGGCCATACATTTACAAAATTTTTTTCTGTTCTGATCAGTAATTAATTTTCTACAAAGTATTTTAAGAGTGTAAAAGCCCCGTAGAAGAAGAAGTTGGTCATTTGAAGAATTGTAAACACGGCAAATTGGAGAGGGTTGAGATGTTGGGGAGCTGGGTGTAAGGGAACCAAGCCATGGGCTTTTATTGTATAAGGAGTTTGGCTTTTAGTTTCTGAGTAGTGGGAGTTCCTTAGAGGTTCTAAGTAGATTTTTTTGCTGCGATAACACAACGACACAGATTGAGTAATGTGTAAAGAACAAATTTATCTGACTCATGGTTCCAGAAGCTGGGGCACACAAGTTGAAGGGGAAGCATCTCTTGGGGACTAAAACGTGGTGGATGGCATCAGTAGGACATGGGTGGGGATGGGAATGAGCGTGTGTATGCCGAGCTTCCCTCTATAACAGATCTACTCCTGCAATAAGTGTCTCTTTATGACTTACTCAATGAAATATGCTGCCTCAGCACTGTTGTGTTGGGGATTAAGAATCCAGTAGAGGGGCCGGGCGGTGGTGGCGCACGCCTTTAATCCCAGCACTTGGGAGGCAGAGGTAGGCGGATCTTTGTGAGTTCGAGGCCAGCCTGGTCTACAAAGTGAGTCCAGGACAGCCAAGGATACACAGAGAAACCCTGTCTCGAAAAACCAAAAAAAAAAAAAGAATCCAGTAGAGGGAATTTGGAGTTTATGCAAACCATAGTGGTGACAGTGAAGTGGCCTTGATGACATTGTCACATTTGAAAATTTCACTCTGGGTGCTAGGTAAAGAAAGAACCAGTTAGGAGAGGACTGGAAGCAGAGGGAGCAGACAGGTGCTGTTGGTACTGGAGGAGAACATTTGCAGTAGCTGGAGGAGGGTGGCAGTGTTAGAACTGGTGAGAAGTAGGTGGGTTTGACAGAGAGCCAAGGGAGCAGGCTCAGGGTTGATTGGCTTTGGGGAGAAAACATGATCAATATGATTTGTGACCTTCAGAACACTGGAAGGCAGTCAAGGCTCAGGGAATAAAAGAGAATACTGTGAGTGTGACTTGGAGTATTGAGTGGCAGCCCTTTCAGTAGATATCCTCTTGATGTGACCATGACCCGAGGGCTTCTGTTGGTGTTTTACCTGGAGAGTTATCAGTGTTTAGCCAGCAGTGACCATAAGAGTGGGCTTAGGTGCGCGTCTTTGCCAGAACTGAGCTTTAAGCGCATATCATGCTGAATGATGTGGGGAGGAGGAGTTTACTGAAGAGTCTGAGAGTGACAAAGCAAGCCACAGAGATAACAAGGATTGTGGGTTGGGTGGGATCCAAAGGAAGAGGAAGGGGTAAGATTGTGGGGTGGATGGACTCTAGGGGGAGTATATGAGGAAAGAGGGAGGGGTCACTTCTGTTTATCTCCCTGGGAGTGCTCACTGGAGCAAAGAGTGACCTAGAGTCATTTATTGTATTAGTAAACTCAGACTGCGGGCAGTGGTGGCGCACGCCTTTAATCCCAGCACTTGGGAGGCAGAGGCAGGCGGATCTTTGCAAGTTCGAGGCCAGCCTGGTCTACAAAGTGAGTCCAGGACAGCCAGGGCTACACAGAGAAACCCTGTCTCGAAAAACCAAAAAAAAAAGATAGTAAACTCAGACTGGTGAAAGTGGCTTTTGAAGAGCTGGACTGGATTGGGATGGTGTAGACATAAGGTTATTGTGTAACTCAAATGCTGATTTCTACACCCCCCCCCATATCTGGTTGCAGTCCTTATTCTGAGAATCTCCTGTCTCAGTGTTGTCTAAACACTGCTCCCCAGTTGTCCCCTGATATGCCAAAAAAGCAGCTTACAGTCAGTCACTGAGCAGTGGAGTGAATAGGGCTGGACTTCTGCCCTCCAGTGTAACAGAAAATTTTTATTTAAAACACCTAAATTTGTTAGTACTTAACAAACACCTATAAAACACCTATAAACACTTAATATCTAAGAACATGCAACCAACCCTATTTTAATTTTCTTAAAAGGATATTAATATTTGTAGCATAGGTCTATGTGGGAAACTTTGATTTTAGCAGCCTGGCAGTCACAGAAGGCAGTCCTTTTCAAACGTAGTGTCTGTCGGGCTTAACTTTTCCAGTTTGTATGGTCGGTTTATCTCAACAGCTGAATTGTGGCTGGCTTATAAGGTCAGCTTGTTTTGACCACTAAACTTGTGGTCAGCTTCCTCCATCAAGTGAGACTCACTTCTATAGTCTCCTCAGCCTATGTGTGCTTCACAGCCCAATGTTCCTCACTGTGGCTTCTGAACCCCTCACACCTTGCTCACTCTCCTGGCACTCTCTTTACTGTCCAGTTTTCAAGAACTTTCTCTCAGCAGGTTTATGCCATGCCTTTTCTGCTTCCTTCTTAGACTGGCTTGCAGCAGAAGTCTCTCTTGGACTCTGCCTCTCAGTTTCTCAACAATCCTCAGTTTACTTGCCAAGGTTTCTGACCATTGATTTGACCCAGTCTTCTCCATCCGTGAGGGCAAGAAAGCAAGCCACGTGGAACTCTGATTATATAGGGTATAGTCTCTCTGTTCTTCCTGGGGCACTATGGGCCCATGAGCTCTCTCGAAGTATTTAGTGGTCCCTGTGGCCTCTTGAAGCAATCGATGTCATCGGACACCCCTTCAACAAGGCATTTTGTGTCTTTCATAGAGCCGTGGCTTCAACTGGGCTCCGCACTTCTCAGAGTGTCCAGGCAAGGCCAAGCTCCTCCTTATATGCTGCCACATGCCAGGCTGATCTGCATACTGATTCACTAAAGACAACTAAAGAGAACTAACTCCCACCACACTCCAGGGGATGAGGAGTTAGAGGAGGAGAAGTAGGGGATTTAGTCACAGGAGAGGTCCAGGAGACATGAGGAAGGAAAGA
Organism: Lophiomys imhausi; assembly: GCA_907164525.1. Taxonomy (NCBI): domain Eukaryota; kingdom Metazoa; phylum Chordata; class Mammalia; order Rodentia; family Muridae; genus Lophiomys; species Lophiomys imhausi. Next base: position 26,307,360 of record CAJQZJ010001558.1, read on the forward strand.
GTAGCTGGAACAGAGAAAGTCCTATATTGCAAAAAAGATTTTGCCAGAGCGGGAGTCAGACTAGCATGGAAGGTTAAGAATTGGTTAAAACAGCGCAGTATTGTGCTGTAAAACTGATTAAACAAACAACATAATCCAGTCTCAATTATTTGGGTGCTAGCTGGGTTAAGAGAGAAACTTCGAGAAAAACACATATATCTGCAAGTAGCACTATCAGGAGAAACACAAGAGCCTTTGAAGATTCTGGTTGTCAAGGGAGCCAGAACTGGGCGGAGCTTGGGATTTGGGGGTGGAGTTTTGTATTGGCTCAAGGAAAGAATTTCTAAGAAGGGACCAACTGGAGCCTGTGCCCATGGCAGTGGGAAGAGAAGCAGGGTTAGTGTTAAGCCTGTGAAGGGCTCATGTATGGACAGGAGGAGGGAGGCGAATGAGGGTGCCTTAATATCTCAGTTTTTTTTTTTAAACCTAAATTTTCACGTTTGGGAGTTGGAAACTAAGGTAGCCCCCCCATCTTTGACTTCGGTTTTCTCTGCCAAATTGAAGGCAAAGCAATTCAGGATGGCAGGGGTGGGGGAAGTTGGGATTTGCAAGGTCAGTGGAGAAAGTCAACTGGAGAGAAATGTAGGGTTGCTAGACAGTGTTGAAGGCCTGATTGTAGTTTATGGGCCCAACTATTCTTTCTTTTTAAAATTAAGGGATTTGTCAAGCTGGCTCGGTGGGTGAAACCACTTGCTGACAAGCCTGACAATCTTAGTTCAGTCCTGGACATTATGGAAGGAAAAACTGGCTCCTGAAAGATGCCCTCTGACTTCCATGCCTTCATGAATCAATACATAAATTGGGGGGAGTGGGGGAGACGAAAAGAAAATAATTATTTCTGAGATATGCTATGTAGACTGTCCTCAAAGTCCTGGTCTCAAGCCACCCTCCTGCCCTAGCCCGTTTGGCATCTAGGACTATGGGTACAGCAGTACATTCTGTGTGTGTTTTTTTAGGAAGTATTCCTATATGTATGGCTTAGTCCTTAGTCCAAGGTCTTATCCTTGGCCTTGCCTTGGCTCCCAGGCCTTGCTGGGGCTAATTTGATTGTCTGGGCTGACATCATGTTGTCATTTGATAGGTGTCACCCTCAGGCCTGTTTTCAAGGTCTTCACCATGACCTCAGAGCTCTGCTTGTCTCCTTGCACTTCATTCACTTGCTTGGTGGATCTCAAGGCCATGGACAGATGTCTTCAGTGCCTGGTTTTCATGAACTTCATCTCAACAGGTTCTATGCCTTGCCTCTTAGCCAGCCTTTTTGGGCCAGATCGTGACCAGAGAGCCCCTTTCTGAGGCTTTTTCTGTCAGCACGACCTCAGTACAAGCAGCTGGTGTGTGACTTCACACCTATGTCTCTTTCCAGGCTTGGGCGTCTCTCATGCTGCTCCTCTTTCATGGGGGGCTCTCTTTTCCCGGGGGGCCTCTGCCACCACACCCTTAAATAGGGCCTGTTCCTGAGGTCCCTGTCGGGTCTCATGGTAACTCATAGCTTGTGGCTCTCGAGGTAGCTGGTGTCCCTGCCATGCCCTTTCACAGGGTGCTCTCCAACTGGGCTCTGCCCATTTTGGCTGCTCTAAGTGTTTGCCCGCTGAGCAGTGCATCTACAAGCATAGCCAGGCCAAAAGCCCTTTACAGTTTCCTGGGCTTCATCAATTACATCTGTTGCCCAGAGCCATGCTCCAGGCCGATCTGCATTCCAAAAGCCCTTACTGATTCAGTACCACTGGTACATGGCCTACTCTGGCTTAGAAGGAGGTACGTGCCAAATGATTTTCTTTCCTTAGGTTCCTGTTAATTTTTTAAAAAGTCCTGAAGCCAAATAGCTTTTCGTCATGACTTCCAGGGTAGCTGAGAATCAAACGTGGAGAGATGGGGCAGAGAATGCAATATGGGAGAATAAAGACCTCTGAGATCTTCTAAACATTCAGATCTTTTAAGGTGTGGCTTTGTTACTTTTTTTCCTTCAAACGAATTCCTGGTACCAAGATACATCCTTATTTTGTAAGTTATTCTTATTTTTGAGGTTCTGGGGTGGAACCCAGTGCCTCATGTATGCTAGCCAAATGCATGTCCCCAGCTTTCAGGTTGCTAGATACTAAAATGTGAACATGTCCTTTCTGTAGACTCATATGTTCCTTTTGTAGTCTCCTGATTTTCTTTCCTGTTGATGGTAAACATGATGGTAATATTGATACTAGCTGTGTTTTTTAAAAACCTATTTTCCCCCCTCCTCCAGAGACAGGGTTTCTTTGTGTAACAGTATTGGCTATCCTGTAGACAAGGCTGGGCTCGAACTCACAGAGACACTCGTGCCTCTTCCTCCTCAGTGCTGGGATTAGAGGCGTGTGCCTCTGCCTGGTTTAGTTTAGATCAATCTGTCTGTCTGTTAATTATCTTACTGCATTGGTGTTTTGCTTATATGTATGTCACTGTGAGGGTGCTGGATCCCCTGGAACTGGAGTTACAGACACTTGTGAATTGCCATGTGGGTGCTGGGAATTGAACCAAGGTCCTCTGGAAGAGCAGCCAGTGCTCTGAACCGCTGAACCATTTCTCCAACCCCAAGCTATGGTGTTTCTTTCTTTCTTTTTATTTTATTTTTTTCCTTTTAGGTTTTTGGAGACAGGGTTTCTTTGTATATCTTTGACTGTCCTGGACTCACTTTGTAGACCAGGCTGTCCTCAAACTCACAGAGATCCACCTGCCTCTGCCTCCCAAGTGCTGGGATTAAAGGCATATGCTACCAAACCCAGCTGCTGTGGTGGGTTTTTTTGTTTTTTTTAAGATTTATTTATTTAAAAATATATGGGTCTGCATGTACAACTGCATTCCAGAAGAGGGTATCCGATCACACTATAGATGGTTGTGAGCCACCATGTGGTTGCTAGGAATTGAACTCAGGACCTGTGGAAGAGCAGTCAGTGCTCTTAACCACTGAGCCATCTCTCCAGCCCCTGCTTTGGTATTTCTTAAAAGCCCTGTGCTGTTATACCTCCTGTCCCTCCCTCTTCTGGTGACAGTGAAAGGGAGGTTTGCAGCATAGGTGCTATTGCTTTTAGTCCCAGGACCCACCCTCCACCATGGAGCTGGCCGTGACTATCCTGAGGGATCTGCTCCGATATGCATCCCAGCTTCCTACACTGTTTCGGGACATCTCCACCAACCATCTTCCTGGGCTTCTTACTTCCTTACTTGGCCTCAGACCAGAGGTGAGACTTTGCAGTTCTGGTTCTTACTTATATATACTGTTTGGATTAAAGGATGCTATGGGAACTGCTTAGGGAGTTGGACTTAAGTGTGAGGGGGTGCTGGAGAGACAGCTCATCAGTTAAGAGCACTGGCTGCTCTTTCAAAGGACCCACATGGCAGTTCACAGCTGTCTGTAACTGCTGGTCATGGTGGCGCATGCCTTTAATCCCAATACTCGGGAGCCAGAGACAGGTAAATCTCTGTGAGTTAGAGGCCAGCCTGGACTACAGAGCGAGTTCCAGGACAGCCATGGCTGCACAGAGAAGCTCTGTCTCAAAAAACAAATGAAAAGAAGAAGAAGAAAGTAATGACTGATTGGAGAAGTGGCCTTATGGGTCAGTGAAGGGTGGAATTGTATGGGCTGTTGCTGCTTGGCCCTTTCTTTTTGATTCTGCTTTTCCCACAGTGTGAGCAATCAGCTTTGGAAGGAATGAAGGCTTGCATGACCTATTTTCCTCGGGCCTGTGGTTCTCTAAAAGTAAGTACTTATGAAGCTGTGGTAGTTCTCCACCTTAGATCCGATCCTTGGTATTTATTTGTAAGTTCTTTTCACAACAACTATTATGTGTTGACTCTACCTTGAAGTATTTATTTAGTGCTCACCATGAAGGTGTTGACTTCAGTTACCTGCTGAGGTGAGGAGGGCTTGGAGCTTTGTCTGATGCATGATCTGTTCTCTAACCGTAAACTCCTTTCCTTATCTCTCTCTCCCTCCTTCCCTCCCACTCCCTTTAATTAATTTTTAAATTTAAATTTAAAAAAATTTTATGTGTATGAGTGTTTTGCCCGCATGTATCTCTATGAGCCATATGTGTCTCTGGTGCCTGCAGAAGTCAGAAGGTGTTGGATCCCTAGAACTGGAAGTAACAGATGCTTGTGAGCTACTATGTGGGTGTGGGAACCAAACCTGAATGCCAGAGTGTTTAAGGGCAGAACCATCTCTCCAGCCCCTACCGCTCCCACCCACTTTTTACTGACTACCTACCACTGAGCTATACCAGCCCCACCCTTTGTCTTCCTGTCCTGCCTGTTGGGTCTCTACCATGCCTCCTTTGCTTTTTCTTTTTTTTTTTTTTTTTTTTTCGAGACAGGGTTTCTTTGTGTAGCCCTGGCTGTCCTGGACTCACTTTGTAGACCAGGCTGGCCTCAAACTCGCAAAGATCCGCCTGCCTCTGCCTCCCAAGTGCTGGGATTAAAGGCGTGCGCCACCACCGCCCGGCCTCCTTTGCTTTCTCTGATGTCCTGACTTTGTTCCTGAAGCACTAATCTTTTCCTTCAGGAAGAATGGTACTACAGAAACTTGAGTAATACTCCTCTCCCCCTAATACCTCATTTTGTTTTCTGTGGTTTTAGCTACCCTTGTTCAGGCAGCAAAAGTAGCATGAATTTGTCATGGATAAGACACTTGCCACCAAGCCTGATTTGTCTTTTCTTGCCAATTTCACTGATAGAAGAGTTGTTCTTACAGTTAACCCTCAGCATTTTTTCCCTTTCAACCTTTTCACGTAAAGGGAGTGAAACTTTATAACTTCTCTTTTGACTTGCCAAAATTGACAGCATTTGTGGTCATCATAAAGTAAAGTAAGGGTGTTTGAACACAAGCAGTGTGTTACCATAACCGTCTGGTAATAGAGACGCAGCCAAGATACTGAGATAGAACATGAATTTGCGTATGACTTGCAGAGTAGACTATTGTTGCAACTGTTCTGGTTTGTTACTAGAAGTTGTTAATCTCTTTCTTACTGGGCCCAGTTTGTGAGTTAAACTTTATGATAGATCAGTGTATATAGGAAAAACATAGGCTGGGGTGGTAGTGCTTTGGGTACCTGGGGCAGTAGCCTGTGAGTTTGGAGTTAGTCTAAGTTGTATAGTGAGATTAAAATAAAAATCCAAACCAAAATAAATGTAAAACCTACTATATGTATGACTTGGAATTATTATGGTCTCATCCATCTGTTGGAGGGATTGCTACATACCCCTGCAGCTGGCGGTGAGGTCCTCACTGTAGCGACACCTACAGTAGGTGACATCTCAAAAGCAGGCATTTTTCAGTGAATGTATCTGTACTGATTCCTCATTTTCATGTGGATGCTCTTAACCACATGAAACTAATAGAAGTTGTAAGTGATCAGGACAGGATTTTTGTTTTTTTCTTTTGTACTGTGGAGTGAACTCAATCCAACTACTGAGTTACATCCTCAGCCCCCTCAGAGTTATAGTTTAATTTCATAAAACAAAAATACACAGAATTACAAACATTCTGTCTCAATTAAACTTTAGTTTCGGGATAGTTTAAAAATTACAGAATAGCTGGGCGGTGGTGGCGCACGCCTTTAATCCCAGCACTTGGGAGGTAGAGGCAGGCGGATCTTTGTGAGTTCGAGGCCAGCCTGGTCTACAAAGCGAGTCCAGGACAGCCAGAGATATTCAGAGAAACCCTGTCTCGAAAAACCAAAAAAAAAAAAAAATTACAGAATAGATATCGAGACATATCAGCGCCTGACAGCACCCCCTATTCTACTCCAAGTAGAAGATAAGCATTGAAGAACCTCCACTGTAAGATGGTTGAATTAGTGTCAAGCCTTTCTCTTGGCATGAAAAAACCCCTTGCACCAACTGCAGACAGACTGCTGTCCAAAAAGGACAAAACTTGGTAGCAGGGAAGTCGACAGCCTAACTCTGCCAAGACAGGGTAGGTAAGTCCTTCATAATCCCTGCTCTACAACAAATGTCTGTCATAGAAACAGGACCCAAAGGCTGAAGACTGATGCAGGAATGTATGGAGAGAAAATGGGAACTGTCCAGGCAGTCATTGGTATGTCCTTTCTTAGTTTTGGAAGCTGCAGGCCCTGCACTTCCTATATAAGCAGATATATTTATCCCTCTCAGGTCTCTGAGGTGGTTGAAGAATAGACAGCTAGAGTCTCATAGTTAAATTTTGAGTTGTTTAGGAATCAAGAGGGTGTTATAGATCTAAGAAGATACTCTTAAAAGTGTGTTGCAAGTTAGTATGAATGTTGAGTCACATATAGACCTTTAAACTCATGGAGATAGTTAGATAGTAGAATGTTAAAGTCAGGGGCCAAATATGTATAAACTGGACATTGGGAAGGTATACTGGGCCATTTAACTCTCATAAATGTGGCATATTTATATCTGTTGTTTTGTATAATACTGTTATAAGAGAAGGAACCATCTGTTGGACTGAAAGGGGAAACTTCTGGGGGGAAGAGGGTGGAAGGGCGGGATAGGAAGGGGGAATAGGGAGGGGTTTGTTACTGAGATGTAACTTGAAGAAAAAAAAATAAAGTATTTAAAAAAAAATTACAGAATAGGGCTGGCAAGATGGTTTAGTGGATAAGGCGCTTGCCATCAAGCCTGCCGACTTGTTTGATTCCCTAGAACCCACATGGTGGAAAAAGAATCAACATCTACAAGGTATGCATACATGAAAACACAAATTAAAAATAAATCTTTTAGAATAGCATGTGCAAATTTATTAACAAGTTAGATAAGACTTCTTAAAAGCAGTTGTGTGTGTGTATGTGTGCTGTATGCATGTTAGGCAGACGTGCACATTCACAGTACACATGAGCTTTCTGCTTACTGGGCTTATGTGCCAAATGCTTTCACTGGATGAGCCATCTTGCCAGCTCAGATTATTCTCTCTCTCTCTTTTTAAAAACATTTAAAACATTTTTTATTTAATGTACATTGGTGTTTGTCCTGCATGTATGTTGGTGTGAGTGAGTTGGATCCACTAGAACTTGAATTACAGACACTATGAGTTTCTGTGTGGGTGCTGAGATTTGAGCCCTAGGTCCTTTGGAAGGTTAGCCCATGTTCTTAACCACTGAGCCATCTCTCCAGCCCCTAGATCATTCTTTTATTATTATTATTATTATTATTTTTTGGTTTTTTGAGACAGGGTTTCTCTGTGTAATAGCTCTGGCTGCCTGGACTCACTTTGTGTAGACCAGGCTGGCCTCGAACTCACAGAGATCCACCTGCCTCTGCCTCCCGAGTGCTGGGATTAAAGGCGTGCGCCACCAATGCCTGGCTATTATTATTATTTTTTATTTTTATATGCATTGGTGTTTTTCCAGCATGTATGTCTGTGAGGATATCAGATCTTGGAGCTACAGACAGCTGTGAGCTGACATGTGGGTGCTGGGAATTGAACCCGGATACTCAGGAAGAACAATCAAGTGCTCTTAACTGCTGAGCCATCTCTCCAGCCCCCTCCCCATCATTCTTTAATGTAGTAATTTTGAGGTGGAGAGCATTTAGTCAGTGACTAGGAGAAATATAGAAATAAAAGTTCTGTTAGTTACCTGTCCTCCAGGGACTTTATAGGAGTACATGACACACCTGAAAGCCACAGGGATATGTAGGGATCAAAAACTATCTTGGTCTCCCTTGGGTACTTTTAAGTTTAAGGGTAGCAGTCTTGAGTTGCAGATGATCACTGTGGCAGATCTGCACAGTCTGCTGGTGTGAGGTCAGCAGGGTCTTGGGTCAAGCAAGCTAGATCTAGGGAGCTGGTCTCCAGTAAGAAGTTATGGGAAGCACATATCAGGATGGTCAACACTGAGGAACTTGGAGGGAAAGGAGAACTGGAAACTGTCAGGGAGACTGAGCCCTGCTTTTGGTAGGAAAAAGTCTAACATATTTACAATGAGTACCATTACAGCATAGAATTACAATTCACTATAGAACTGTTAATTCTGTAATGTGAATTTGTGGTGCATTCAGGTTAAGGTTTGTTACTCTTACATTGTGAAAGGAACAGACAAGTTCATTATGACCGCTGTAGGTCCTGCTGATAAGCATTTTTGTTTGCATTTAAAATTGAGAGATATACTACATTTTACTTACAGGTTACTAAAACTAATGATGGACTTTCCTCCACAATTATTTATGTGTTCCCAAGTCCCTGTTACTCCACCCCACATAAGTTTTGCACCTTAGGCTGAATGGTTACTCTAGGGCTTCTCATATAAGGCAGAGGTTTGCTGCCAGGCAGGTGGCAGCTCTGAAATTTGTCGCCTTTGTTCTGCTCTCCTAGCCTGTTCTTGGGGCCCAGTCCCATACCCATCTCTGGGTGGTGCATTAGTTGCATCTTGGACCCTCATTTCTGTATCTCAGCTCATAGGGTTAGAACTCATTTTGGCTTTTGAGAGAAAGATGACTTTCATTTGGAAAGACTAGTAGATGGAGCCCAGTTGTTTTGGGGGGTGGGGCCAGGCCATTTCTCCCAAGAAGGAAGCTAAGAATCAGAGCTTGTGTGCAGGGTGTCTTTCTACCACAGAAACGTACTTTTTTTTTTTTTTTTGGTTTTGGGTTTTTAAGACAGGGTTTCTCTATTTAACAAACCCTGGCTGGACTGGCTCTGTAGATCAGGCTGGCCTCAAACTCACAGAGATCTGCCTGCCTCTGCCTCCTGAGTTCTGAGATTAAAGGAATGTGCCACCATGCCTGGCCTAGAAATGAACTGTTAATAGCTGTCATCGTTTCATGAATGCATCATACTTCCTGTGTCTATAAGAAAGCAAAATCTCAGGTAAAAAGATTGCTGTGGACAACCTTCTTGGCACTAACCCTAACCCTTCCTTTCTTCCCTCCTCCAGGGCAAGCTGGCCTCCTTTTTCCTGTCTCGGTTGGATGCCTTGAACCCTCAGCTCCAACAGGTAAAGGGAAGGGAGAGCTGCCGAGCACAGAGGATCTGGCCTGAGGCATCTTTTATGGCCTGCTTCTTCTTAGCTGTTAATTGAAGTGCTTCTAGTTTTCTTCTGTTAAGATATGTAATTACTGGCTTTTGTCCTGTGGGACTTCTGCCTTTACTGTTCCTTGAGCTCTTGCTGATCTCTTTCTTTCGGGCGTTAGTTGGGCGGGAGACCCGTGCCTGAGCTAGTTGCTTTCTGACCAGTTTTCTGCCCTTTTGCAGTTGGCCTGCGAGTGTTACTCCAGGTTGCCTTCTTTAGGTGCTGGCTTTTCCCAGGGTCTGAAGCACACAGAGAACTGGGAGCAGGAGCTGCACAGTCTGTCGGCCTCACTCCACAGCTTGCTGGGGACTCTGTATGAGGGAGCAGAGACTGGTAGGGACCAGGGTTTGCAGTCAGGAGACAGGGTTTGGAGTGTGGCAGGAGGGAACAGGAGGGTGGTTCATGAAGGCAGGGCAGTGGGTTTTTAGGCCACATGGATGTGAACCTAAGTGGGTAATCTACCACAAATGGAAAAGGACAGTGGCTGGAGAGATGGTTCAGTGGTTAAGAACACTGGCTGCTCTTCCAGAGGACCAGGTTTGATTCTCAGCACCCACATGGCAGCTCATACACATGAAAAAGGAGGGATGGGAGAAAGGCAGAGGGTATAGGTGGTTGTGTTGCTGCCCAGCTCCTGTGCAGAGTGAAGGCCCTGGAGTAGAGATACTGCTTCCCCAGTCGGAAGATGGCAGCACCCATGTCCTCCTCCAGCTTCGGCAGAGGTTTTCAGGACTGGCCCGCTGCATGGGGCTCATGCTCAGGTGTGTACGTGTTGAAGGGAATGGGCTTGAGGTTGGAGAAGCTGAGGTGGGTGTGTAGAGTCAATCTGGGGTGACTGCTCTGAGGTTCTCTTTGCCCTGCTTCTCTAGCTCTGAGTTTGGGGCTCCTGTATCCATTCCAGTGCAGGAGATCCTGGACCTCATCTGCCGGATCCTCAGCATCAGTAGCAAGAATATTGTGAGTGGGCTTTGTCTTCTGCGCGTAGCCTTGCTTAGGACCCTGGGGACCTGGACTGGCTCACACAGAGCAGAGCCACCTGTGGCCAGTGCAGAGAGTGAATTTGGGGATGAAGCAAGGCGTCGTTGAAGGGCCCGGTCATGTAGAAGTTCTCTTCTGCTCGTTGGACAGGGGCTTGGGTTGAGTTGGACCAGGGGGTGGGTTCATGTTGCATAGTATGATATACTTGCTCTGTTTCTCTCTGTCTGTCTCTGGTTCTCCTTCTCCTTTTCCATCTTAACTGTTGCTGAATTTTTCTCCAGAACTTGCTTGGAGATGGTCCTCTAAGGTTGCTGCTGCTGCCCTCTGTCCACCTTGAAGCCTTGGACTTGCTCTCTGCGCTGATCCTTGCGTAAGTGGCATTGGTCATGGTGTGGAGAAGAGACTGAACATATAGGAAAAGAAGGCCATTGTTCCATCCTCTGCCCCCAGGTGTGGAGGACGACTCTTGCGTTTTGGGACCCTGATCAGCCGCCTGCTTCCCCAGGTCCTCAATGCCTGGAGTATTGGGAGGGACACTTTAGCTCCGGGCCAGGAGAGGCCTTACAGGTGATTGTTCAGGAGGGAATAGAGTGGAGAGGATGGAGAGGACATGCAGGTGCTCAGGGGCTGTGGCATGTCAGCTCTCTATTCATGCCCTGCTTTCCTCGCTTCTCCAGCACCATTCGGACCAAGGCGTATGCTATCTTAGAGCTGTGGGTGCAAGTTTGTGGGGCCTCAGCAGGTATGCTTCAGGGAGGGGCCTCTGGAGAGGCCTTGCTCACCCACCTACTCAATGACATCTCCCCGCCAGGCGATGCTCTTAAGGTGAGTGAGACCTTGGCTCCTATTCCCCTGGCTGTTTCCTGCCGGTCCGTCCTGACTTCCTGTTTGCTTGTATGTGTGACTGTGTTTCCTTTTACCACAAGCTATGCAGTACCAGGGGAAGTCCTGATGGAGGTTTGCAAAGTGGGAAGCCAAGTGCCCCTAAGAAGCTAAAACTCGATATGGGAGAAGCTCTGGCCCCAGCCAGCCACAGGAAAGGAGATAGGAACGCTAACAGCGACGTGTGTGCAGCCGCCCTGAAAGGTGGGTCCATGGGAGCTGATGAGCCAGTTGGCAGGGCGGGAACAGAGACAGTCTTGCAGTCTGGAACACTCTTCTCCCCTGCTTTTAGATTGGGGCTCTGGTAGTTTCCCTGATCACTGTTTGTGAAGGGACAGTAGGAGCACTTGGAGGAATCCATGGATCCATTCCAGTGGTGCTCATGTGCCTTGCAGAGCACGGTGCTGCTGGGGGTCCCTACATGTAGTGCGTCTGAAAATGTAGGCAGAAGTTAAGGGAATGCCATGCGGTTCAGTGACTTCCCTTTGGGTCCCATGTATTTTTACTATCTGTTCTCTTGCTGTCAAGATGAGGCCAGTTCTCTTCACGTATGCGGGTGTAAGACATTGGTAATGTCTTACCTGCATTATCTGTCATCCCCATTTTATACTGGTGGAAGAAACCGAGAGGGTTAATGCCATGCCCGGGATAAGCAGTAGCAGAACTGGGTGCCCCCTGTTGGGCTATGAGCCCTCTCCTCTCGGTCTGCTCTGACATACCATTCTGCTCTCAGGCCTCAGCCGGACCATCCTCATGTGCGGGCCTCTCATTAAGGAGGAGACTCACAGGGTTAGTTGGTAAACATGGGTCCTGGTGGAGCCTGGGGAGGGGCCGGTGCTCTGTGCACCTGGAGTGTTTACCCCAGAGGTGGGTCCATTGAAACCTGGGAACGAGGCTCTGGCCTTGAAGGGTTGTGTGGTCTTGGTGACAGTTCTAAATGCACTATTTTCTTTTCAGAGACTTCATGATCTAGTCCTGCCCCTGGTCATGAGTGTCCAGCAGGGTGAGATCCTGGGCAGCTCTCCTTACAATAGCTCCTGCTGTCGCCGCGAGCTCTACCGCCTGCTGCTGGCTTTATTGTTGTCACCTTCTCCTCGCTGCCCACCTCCTCTTGCCTGTGCGGTGAGAGCTTTCTCTCTTGGCCAATGGGAAGATAGTCTTGAGGTAAGTGCTGACTTCGCCAGGTCTTTCTTTGATTCCTGGTTCTCTTGTCTTAATGCTTGCCTTGGAAGACCCTGTGTCCCTGACGCTCTTGCCTTCTCCTCCTTTCTTAGGTCTCCTCTTTCTGCTCAGAAGCACTGGTGACCTGTGCTGCTCTCACACACCCCCGAGTCCCTCCCATGCAGAGCTCAGGCCCTGCCTGCCCCACACCTGCCCCTGTACCTCCTCCTGAGGCCCCATCTCCATTCAGGACCCCAGCCTTCCATCCTCCAGGTCCCATGCCCTCTATAGGTGCTATGCCATCTCCAGGCCCGATACCTTCAGGAGGCCCATTGCCCTCAGCAGGCCCCATCCCCACAGTAGGCTCAATGTCCTCAGCCGGCCCTGTGCCGCCCACAGGCCCGGTGCCTTCTCGCTCTGGACCTCCAGCAACAGCCAACCACTTAGGCCTCTCTGTCCCAGGCCCAGGGTCTGTTCCACCTAGGCTCCTTCCTGGTCCTGAAAACCACCGTGCAAGCTCCAATGAGGACCCTGTCCTTGCTCCTACTGGGACGCCTCCACCTAGCATACCCCCAGATGAAACTTTTGGGGGGAGAGTCCCCAGGCCAGCCTTTGTCCACTATGATAAGGAGGAGGCATCTGATGTGGAGATCTCTTTGGAAAGTGACTCTGATGACAGTGTGGTGATTGTGCCTGAGGGGCTTCCATCCCTGCCACCTCCACCTCCACCCGGCACTCCTCCCCCTGTGCCTTCGACTGGCCCACCGACAGCCTCCCCTCCTGTGCCAGCCAAGGAGGATTCTGAAGAACTGCCTGCAACTCCAGGGCCTCTACCTCCACCCCCACCCCCACCCCCTCCTGTTTCTGGTCCTGTGACACTTCCACCACCCCAGCTGGTCCCTGAAGGGACTCCTGGAGGGGGAGGACCCACAGCCATGGAAGAAGATTTAACAGTTATTAATATCAATAGCAGCGATGAGGAGGAGGAGGAAGAAGAGGAAGAGGAGGAGGAGGAAGAGGAGGAAGATGAGGAAGAAGATGACTTTGAGGAAGAGGAAGAAGAAGAAGAAGAAGAGTATTTTGAAGAAGAGGAAGAAGAGTTTGAGGAGGAATTTGAAGAGGAAGAAGGTGAATTAGAAGAGGAGGAGGAGGAGGAGGAAGAGGAAGAAGAGTTGGAAGAGGTAGAAGATGTGGAGTTTGGTTCAGCAGGAGAGATGGAAGAAGCTGGACCTCCACCCCCAACGCTGCCACCAGCTCTGCCACCTACAGAGTCCCCCAAAGTACAGCCAGAGGCAGAACCTGAACCTGGGCTCTTATTGGAAGTGGAGGAGCCAGGGGCAGAGGAGGTGCCAGGGCCTGAGACGGCTCCCACCCTTGCCCCTGAGGTACCCCCCTCTCAGGAGGAGGTGGTGCTGGACCGGGGAAGTCCTACAGCAGGGCCGCCTCAGGAGCTTGTTGAAGAAGAGCCCTCTGCTCCCCCTACCCTTCTTGAAGAGGGGACTGGGGGTGGAGGTGACAAGGTGCCACCCCCACCCGAGACACCCTCAGAAGAGATGGAGACAGAAGCAGGAGCTGCCACTCCCCAGGAAAAGGTGGGGGATCAGCCTGGGAGAATGCCAGGGTAGGGCAGCGGGCCTGGCTGGGGAAAGAATGCTGTTGCTTATTATGTAAGGCGAGAGGTTTGCTTCAACCTGACCTCCTCCTGTGTGTGTGACTGTCTGAATTTTGTGTCTTTGTCCCTAAAAGGAGCAAGATGACACAGCAGCCATGCTGGCTGACTTCATCGATTGTCCTCCTGATGATGAGAAGCCACCACCTGCCCCGGAGCCTGACTCAGCCCCGTCTGGACCCTGACACTTGTATCCAATAAAGTTATGTCTGTAGATGTGTATAGTGCTTTGGGCCTTTGCCACACTGTTCCAAACTGGGAGCCTGAGCGAGTTCTGGGTTGTTGCATCCTCTCCAGATGGCCTCACTTGACTTCATTGAGCTGAGGAAGAACCACTGGCTTAAAGAAATAGCCAACTGTCTTGTCAGTAAGTTAGTGTTGGGGTTTTCAGTTCTTGTCCTCTGTTCTGTGTAGCCCAGGCTGGCCATGAAGTTGTAGATGTGCCCCCTGCACATCCATGTTGCTTTCTCATGTTATACATGAGCTGAATTGCTTGTGGGTAAGGCTGTGAAGAGTTGGGTTTTGCTTTTGAGTTTGTGGTGTAAGGCTAACATTTTGAGGAGGTTAGTAGTTGAACTAATTTTTTGAAATGTGAGATTTAAAAAATAATTCCCTTCAAGTTATTTTGAAAAATGTTAAGCCCTCAGAAGTTACAAGAATATATAACCTTTTCCTAGGTGCACCGGTTGTCAGTATTTGGCCATGTTAGCTTTTTTCCTGCCTTTATGTAGATATGTATCTACAGGTAGGTCTATATATGCTTACATAATCTTAGGTGTTGTGTAGTATGTTGTTGGACTCGGGAGAGTAAGTTGTGGACGTCATGCCTTTCTCCCCCTTAGATCTTCAGTGTACCCTGAGATTAAGGACATAGTATTGGGGGCTGGAGAGGTGGCTCAGCAGTGAAGAGCACTGACTACTCTTCCAGAGGTCCAGGTTCAGTTTTTAACACCCACATGGCAGCCCACAGCTGTCTGTAACTTTAGTTTCAGGGGATCTGACATTCTTCTAGTCTCCATGGGCACCAGGCATAAAAATGATATACAAACATATAAGTGGGCAAAACATCCATACACATAAATTTAAAAACACATACGGGCTCCCCCCCCCCAATACAAACACAACCATGGGCTGGAAATATACTCAGTTGGTAGAGTACTTGTCTAACGTGCATAAAATTCTGGGTTCAACCCCCAGCATCACACAAACAAGGCATGGGGATGCACCTTGTAATCCCAACACTCAGATGGTAGAGGCAGGGTCAGAAGTTAAAGTCACTCTTGGCTGCATTGTGAGTTTGGGGCTAGCCTGAGATACATGAGATCTTGTCCTAACCCCCCAAAACCAATTACTGTTTACCAAACCTAAGAAGAGCTCCAGCAACTCATTAGTCAGGTGGTCCCTGGCTTCAGAGTTTGACATGACAGTGTTATAACAGTAAGGATTTCTAGCTTTTCACTTTTAGTTATTTAGTAAATTACATGAGATATTCAACACTTGACTATAAAGTAGACTTTATGCTGGATGCCTTTGTCCAACTGTCAAAATATTGTGAATGTGCTTCAGTGGTCCAGGGTACGGTATGGGTAGGTTAGGTGTAATAAATGTATTTTTAAGGGTGCGATAGGTTTATTGAGGTCTAATTCCATTGTAAGGAAGGCTTGCATTGTCCAGATGGTGACAGATTTATTCATAAAATTTCATGCCTGAGTATTTTTCACTCCTGTGAGTCAGGGAAGTTTTATTATGTGAAGACGACCATGTAAGGATTGCTGATGCCAAGACTCAGAAAGGGAAAGGGCCTAATATCTGGAAACTGTACTTAGGGTGTCAGCCATGGGAATAGACTAGAACAGAGTTTTTCCTATTCGCTATCATCTATTCTGAATATATAACATAATAATAGGTAATATATATTCACAATTCAAAGATCCAAAAAGATTTGTTGAGTTGTCTTCTGATTTCTGGTCTCTGGCCAGGTTGTCTCCCAGAAACAGTTTGTGTGTTGAGGGTTAATGTATTCTAGAGATAATTGTATGCATTTGTAAGCAGTTTTGTATAAAAATGCTTTATGCAACATATGTCAATTCATATATATATATATATATGACTAGGCCTCAAGCCTGTCCCCTCTTGTGTCTTACCGGGTAAATACTTGTAGCTACAAGTATGCTGTAACTAGTTCTCATAGTTATATAACACATCTTCTACTGATAATATGTGTGTTTTTGGAAAAAACAAAGATCTACAAAAGATGGTACACATGAGAAGAGGTGACAAGATCTCTTCACCCAATTTCCCTCAGCGGTGTGTCTGACTAGATTATAACACAGTGCTAAGAGCATTCATTTGATGGTGTTACAGTAATGAGCCCTGCTTTCCAGGATGGAGATAGACAAAAGTCCTTGCCCAGCCTTCTCTGTTTGCAGTCTGGAGATGTCCAGATGTGATTGCTGACGAATAATAAAATCTATGTTAATGCAATGGGAAAGTAAAGGAAGGAGAGGAGGTGTATAGTTTTGTGTGGGAGTGGTTTGTTTTTCAACATTGATGAAAAAATTTTCAAACAAATTGAATTATAGATAACGTGTACTATGTGTGTTCAGGGGAGCTCAGAAGATGAGATTTAATAAAGATGTAACTTGCTCTTCTGGAGGAATTTATTTTGTAGGCATGGATACAAGTACAAAGGTTCAGAAGCAGGAGCATTCCTGTGCTGTCAAGGAAGGAAGTTTAAGAAGGTGGGTGTGGAAATGGGGTGAAGCCATTGGGCTGTGGTGGAAGCTGCTGCTGGAGGGTAGGCAGAGGACTGACACTGATTTATGTCTCTACAACCCTTTAATGTACTTAAGTCACTTTCCTCGATATCTTAAAGGAATGCCTGCCTATAATAAGGCCCTAACTCCCACGCAAGATTTCCAAACCCTGTACCATCTGACTCCTTGTACCTCTCACCAAATCCTCTACATCTCACTACTTCTATGGAACCATGTCCTCCTTCTGTAGTGATGAAGCCAAAGGGCTTGGTTTGGTTTGATTTGGTGAAACTAGAATCCAGCAAAGGGCCTCCCACAGGCTAGGCAAACTCTTGACACTGTGATACACTCTCATGATTTAAAAAACAAACAAACCCTTACATGCCCAATGAGTCTACAGATCAGCCTTCTAACTTCCAATGTTGTGGTTTATAGTTGACATGACTTAGAATCAGATTTTTTTTTTTTTTTTTTATTACTGTGTCCCAAACTTCTTTTTTTTTATTATTTATTTATTTATTTATTTATTTTTTGCTTTTCGAGACAGGGTTTCTCTGAGTATCTCTGGCTGTCCTGGACTCACTTTGTAGACCAGGCTGGCCTCGAACTCACAAAGATCCGCCTGCCTCTGCCTCCCAAGTGCTGGGATTAAAGGCGTGCGCCACCACCGCCCGGCCCAAACTTCTTTATTTAAGAACAAAATGATGAGTGTCAGGCTCGTGATGAGTGTCGGGCTCGCGATCGACAGCATCAGTGAGCTCCATCTCTCCCCCACCCTTTTTGTGCTTTCCCTCCTCAGTAAATGATCTTAATCCCAAAGCTGTGGTGGCTCCAGGTTCACTCTGCCTACCTCCTCCCCCTTGCCTCAGCTCACCTCATCGCAGGCAGGGACAGCACCTCAGTTTGAGTGCATGGGAGAGCCCAGAGCAGTGACAGGGACAGAGGGAAAGGCCTCACTCTCAGGAAAAGGGACCGAAGAGTACAGTGTGGTGAAATGGGGGCTCCCGTAGCCTGGGGCACCAAAATGGGGCCCCGGGGGCAGAGGAAAGGATACAGGGCCCCCTGGGAAAGGAGCTCCTGCAGCCTCATACTCCTCTCGTTGGGAACAGTCAATGCTTGATCGTTTGCCCTTCTGGCGCCGGTTACAGAACCACACTCGGACCACATCCTTCTCCAACCCAAGCTGCTTGGCGATGATGCTGATCTGCTGCAGGGTAGGTTTTGGGCACTGCAGAAACATGTTCTCCAGGTTGCCCCTCACACCATTCTCAATGCTTGTCCGCTTTCTCTTACGGGCCTGCACCAAGGTCTCTGTTTTGCATATCTCCTGAAGGTTCTCATTGTTGTCCGCTTCCTCCACCCACTTCTCCAGCAGGGGCCGCAGTTTACACATGTTCTTGAAGCTGAGCTGCAGAGCCTCAAAGCGACAGATGGTTGTCTGGCTGAACACCTTTCCAAAGAGAACGCCCAGGGTAAGCCCCACGTCGGCCTGGGTGTACCCCAAGGTGATCCTCTTCTGTTTCAGCAGCTTGGCAAACTGCTCTAGTTCCTTCTGCAGGGTATTCATGTCTTGGGACTCCTCCGGACTTGGTTCCTCCTCCAACTTCACCGCTTTGGGGCAGACAGTACAGGGCTCAGGGGAGGCCCCCTCTGAGTTGCTGCTCTCCACTGCTGCTCCTGCTTGGCCCTCAGACTGCAAAGTCTCCAGGCCAAATTGGGGCACTAGGCCCTGTCCAACCTGAGGTCCACAGTATGCCATCCCTCCACAGAACTCATACGGCGGGGGACACGGAGAGATCCCCAACACCTCTGAGCCTGATGCAACCCCTGGCCCAATTCCAGGCCCACCAGGAGGCCCTTGTAAACTTAGCCAGGTTCGAGGGTCCACCCAGCCAGGCTCCAGCCCTCCTGACCCATCACCCCCACCTGGTGGGGGTGAAAAGGCAAAGTCTGAAGCCAGGTGTCCGGCCATGGGGAAGGCGGCCACCCCAAGCCGGGGGCCTGACGGAAGGAGGGCTCACCTAGGTACTGCTTTACCTCTGTCCTCAGAATCAGATTTTTTTGGCAAGTGTGCAGCACCCCAAGGAAACCTCTAGGTAAAGTGATTTGTTAACCCACTCAGAATGATTACTGACATTTGAACAACTACCAGATCACTCACTCTCCTGGCCAGAAGCACACTCTAAAAGACTAACGAAGAGCTGTGTGGACCATGAACTGCCATTACTCCCTCCACTACCAACCTAGAAATCCCACACTAGTTTAACTCGCCTTATTCTGAACAATCGACATCCTATTCCAGCCCTTACCAATTACCCTTTTTTCCCATAAACCAAGGCAAAAATATACCTTAATAAGCTACTCTTCTACCAGATATTTAAGTAAGCCATAAAGCTATAACAAGTGTGTACACATCAGTGAAGAGAGACACAAGAAATAGACCCAGATAGTAATCCCGACTATATAAAGGAGGCTTTCAAAGTGTAAAAAATTCATACTTCCAAAATGACACCTGGATAAAATATTAAGATTTAATTTGTACCTTATACTGTACAGTAGGGTAAAAACTTTAAAAGCAGGCTAGAGAGATGGCTCAGGGGTTAAGAGCACTGGCTGCTCTTCCAAAGAACAACCCGGCTTCCGGCTTCAAATCCCAGCACCCACATGGCAGTTCGAAACTGTAATGATTGGGTGTGGTGGCGCACGCCTTTAATCCCAGCACTCGGAGGCAGAGGCAGGTGAATCTTTGTGACTTCAAGGCCAGCCTGGTCTACAGAGTGAGTCCAGGACAGCCAGGGGTGCTAGCACAGAGAAACCCTGTCTCAAAAAAAAACCAAAAAAAAACCTTCACAAGCAAAAAACTAAAACCATGAAAGTTTTAATATTAAAAGAACATGGCATGATAAACATGTCTTTGGAAAAACACAAGGAACCCTTCCAATAATCTCACCCATGGCTTTGAAAATACTGCCGGACTGGAGGGTGAGAGCGCTTTACTGTCCTTGCAGAGGACCAGAGCTCCTGTCCCAGCACTACATCAGGTTGCTCACCCTGGGAACTCACATCTACAAGATCCACTCGCAGGAACCTGCACTCAAGTGCAAATACATAAACACATGAAAGTTAAGGAGATAGTTCAGTGGTCATAATCTTGTCAAGCATGTGAGGCACACACACACAGAGACAGAGACTAAAAACCCAGACTGTAAAAGACTGATAAATATAATTAATAAAATTTGAAAGGCTGGGAGTGGTGGTGCACGCCTCTAATCCCAGCACTAGGAGGCCCGGCGCAAGAAAAAGGTTTAAAGCTGCGTGATGTGCCACTTAACACAGCAGCAAAAACAACACAGCACACACCGAGTGGCAGCAGAAGCTGGCACAGCTCCATGGCGCACTGAGCAGCTCCATTTCCAGGAACTCAGCTGGCAAACCTGTGAAAACGGTATGAGCCAGTTTCTGTGTGGGCACCAAATTAATCCACCTCAACAGCTCAGACTTAATATGTTAAAAGAATTTTAGAACCGGGCAGTGGTGGCGCACGCCTTTAATCCCAGCACTTGGGAGGCAGAGGCAGGCGGATCTTTCGAGTTCGAGGCCAGCCTGGTCTACAAAGCGAGTCCAGGACAGCCAGGGCTACACAGAGAAACCGAAAAAAAAAAGAATTTTAGGCAGCCATCAAGAGAGTGAGGTAGTTCTGTATGAAAAACGAAATGAACTTCAAATTTCTATCAATGTTCCCTTTAAAAGTTACCCAGCCTCCAACCATATTTCTCCTACCTTGGTGGGCAGCATCCACTCTGGTAATGAATGAATTAGCTCTTACCTTGCATCACTACCACCCTTATTCCATTTCAGCTCCCTGGACCTTGTGATCCTCTTTCTTCCTTTATTTCTTTGTGTCAGTGGAGTGTACCCTCCATTAACCTCTTGAGAAAGGGTGTGCAGGTGGCAGAATGGCTTAGTTCTTGATCTGGGAGTGTTCTTACACTCAGATTTCCTTGACTGGTCAGGTACCGGGGTATATGGTCAGAAATTAATACCCCTCAAGATTCTGTGGCATGTTCTCATTTTTCTAGTGTCTAATGTTGCCATTGAGAAGTCTAATGTCATTTTGACTTGGTTTTCATGTGGCCTATTTTCTTTTTTTTTGAGACAGGGTTTCTCTGTATAATAGCCCTGGCTGTCCTGGACTCGCTTTGTAGACCAGGCTGGCCTTGAACTCACAGAGATCCACCTGCCTTTGCCTCCCAAGTGCTGGGATTAAAAGTGTGCTCTGTCACGCCTGGGTGGCCTATTTTCTTTCTGGATGCTTTTGGATCTTTTGTTTGTTGTGGCAGTGTTCTGAGAGTTCATGCTGTCGGCATCTCATGGGTTACTTCAGTCAGAACTAATATTCTCAGTTCTGGAAACTTTACTCATTTACAGGTTTTCTACACCTCTCCTCCCCTTTCTCTCACCCAGGAAATTCTGTCACTTTAGTGTTTTATTTTACAGTCACACTCTAGTTTTTGTTACTGTTTCTCCTTTGTTTTCTATTTATTTGTCCCTTTTCTGGGAGCTTTCAATAACTTTTTCTCTGAGGTATCTTGAAATTTTAGGTACTTCTATCAAATTTTTATTTCTGAGACCTGACATACACTCTTTCTCACTGTCTTCTTCCTCCCTCCCTCCGTCACCATCCTTCCTCCCCTTCTTGTTTCTGTAATTTCCTTTTCTCTGCAATGTCCTCTTTTCTTATCTCTGCATGCTTTAATGATAATTTAAAACTCTCATTTCTCCCAGTCCCCTTTCTGCCTGGGTTCTATAGGTCACACTTCCCTTACCTCTTTGATGATGCTTACTTTTCATTTTGAAAGTGAGGCCCTACGAGGCGGTTATTTTCGTGTATGTATTGGTGGGACTTTTCTTTTTACATTTATTTGTGTGTGTGTGTGTGTGTGTGTGTGTGTGTGTGTGTGTGTGTTTTCCAGGCATAAGCCACTGTGCCTGGCTGAGAATATGCGATATCCATATCTGTATGGATATGGATTTTTTTTTTTTTTGTTTTTCGAGACAGAGTTTCTCTGTTTAACAGCTCTGGCTGTCCTGGACTCGCTTTGTAGACCAGGCTGGCCTCGAACTCGCAAAGATCCGCCTGCCTCTGCCTCCCAAGTGCTGGGATTAAAGGCGTGCGCCACCACCGCCCGGCTTGGATATGGATTCTTAATTCCCAAAAATATAAGATTTAACTTGTGACATACCACACAAATGGTCACCTTGAGGACTAGGTGAGGGAAGGGAGGACTGAGCATTTGCTTGTGACCCTGACCTTATTTGACTCAGCCAGGTGCTATTAGCATTCCTCCAGGACAGTTACATAGGACTTTCTCTAAGGCCCTTTTGGAGTAACATCTCCTGGCTCCCCCTCCCTCCCCTGCCCCCCATTCTTTCCATGATGATTTCTCAATCTACACAATCTATATAGAGCTCTAGCTGTTGTTGGGTGGGGGCTGGGAAAAACACTGAAGGGTGACCTGGGGAAGCAGTTCACTCCCATACTTGACTTTACCTAGTTGCTTCACATTCTTCTACCTCCACAAAGTGGAGGACCATTGGCCAGGTATGCCCTTTGTGCAGCTGGCTTATCTTGTGTTCAGGATCTGTTTCCTGCAAGCCAAGGGGCCTGTGGTTCATGCCACACTTTTGTAATATGAAGTAGGTTTGCTGCTCTCTCCAGTTTTTCTGTACATCTGTCATAAGGTGTCTATATTGTGATGAGTCATCCTAAAATTTAATGACTTACAAAATTCACAGTTATTTAATCATTGTCTTTCTGTCTGAAGGTCCCAGGGGCTCATCAGCTAAGTTATCTCACATGGGGACTCTCATGTGGCTGTGGTCAGTCAGACAGTGGCTAGGGGCACAGCCAACTCACAGGCTTCCTAACTCACATATCAGACGGTTAGTACTGACATTCCACTGGGCTCTTAGGTTAGTATTGTCAGACGAAACATTTATATGTTCTTGACACCAGTTCTATGTGTCCTTATTCCAAGACTGAACACATTAAGACAAGATGAAAGGGATTCCCTGCCTGGTCTCGGAAGCCACATAGTGTCCCTTCTAGTGGACTCTACTGCTGAGAGTCAAAAGGTCTGCTCAGGTGCATGAAGAAGGGGAGCTAGAACCTGGTCGGTTGGAGGAGCATCAGTGTCCTATAAGGGAAACACAAAATGCTATCTATATATGTCGCCATATGTGGAAAACCATGTCACAGTCCAGTCTCTCTGACCACATCACATCCCTCCCACATGCCAGCGGTGTTCAATTCCTTCTCTTGGTCTGACTATGGCATCAGTTGAAGGTCCAGGGTCCCATCCAGGTGCAGACAAGGTCCCTAGTGTCCCCGCAGCTATAACTCTCTTTACTTCCTGTGAGTTCTCTGTAGCTTCTGGCTTCAGCTTTTAGTGAAATTTTAATTTCACAAATTCACTTATTTGTAATGGAAGTACACGTATGTGTGTGAGGAATGGGCGCCTGTGGCATACATGCAGAGGTCAGAGACCAACCTTGTCATTCTTCACCTTTCCCCCTTGATTGAGATGGTTTATTCCCATTGCTGTGTAAGCCAGGCTGAGTGGCCCACTGTCTTCTGGAGAGTCTTGGGTCTTTGTCTCCGGTTTCACATGGGATCTGGGGGTCTCAACTTAGGTGGTCAGGCTGTGGGCAAGTACCCTACCTACCGTCTGTCTCCCGGGTCAGCCTTTCAGGATTTTAGTTTACTGGTGCGAGTCATTCTTCTACTGTGTTTGCTGTGTTTAGTTCTCTTCCTGTGATTCCTGGGTACACAGGTCTGGTACAGAAGGCCCAAAGCTTCTTTTTGTCTTTGTGCTGATTCTGTTCCTTTGAGCTCAAGCTTGATAGTTATGAAAACATAAAAGTCATTTGTGCATGTCTCAGTTATAATTCAGTCTGTCAGTTAAAACACACTTAGGCAAAAACCCAAAACAAAACAAAAACGCTTACGCATATCTTTGCAGTATCCTTTTCTAGTTTGTATTGGAGTTGTCTTTAATTTTTTTTGTTGTTGTTTTTGGGTTTTTGTTTTTTTTCGAGACAGGGTATCTCTGTATAATAGTCCTGGCTGTCCTGGACTCACTTTATAGACTAGACTGCCCTTGAACTCAGAGATCTGCCTGCCTCTGCCTCCCAAGTGCTGGGATTAAAGGAGTATGCCACCATGCCCGGCTAAATTTTTTTTTAAATTTACTACATAAGAGACAGCATCTCATGTAGTACAGGCTGGCTCTGGTTATATAACAGAGGCTAGCCTTGAACTCATGGTCCTTCTGCCTCTTTGAAAGTACTGGGAAAATACAGGCAGGCACCACCATGCCAGGCTCGTTGGCCTGGATTTTCTGTTTTCCAGGCGTGCCCATAAGAGGCTTGGGTTTTGTCTGTTTAAAGCATTGTCTGGAAACAATGATCTCACAGATTTGCACTTACTCTTTAG
>CAJQZJ010001558.1:26331363-26378782 GCA_907164525.1 Lophiomys imhausi
TACCTCCAGTGCTAATTCTGGAATAAACTACTCCAGAAGTTGGAGGTTTAAACTATTAACAATGTATTATCCCAAATGGCTTTGGGGATTATGGGGGTGCGGGGTGCAGAAGGTTCTTGCTCAGTGTCTCAGGTGAGTAGAGTTAGTCTGTGCCTGGAGCGAGTGTCATCCTCCGTGCTCACATCCAGTGGTGGCTGCTCACCATTGGCTGGAACACTTACATAAGTTCTTGACATGAGGCTTGTTCTCCTGTAGTATGGTAGCTAAGTTCCAGAGGGACAAGGTGACGTGGGGTCTAGTGGTACATGGCTGTAACTTCAGCACTTGGGGGGATGAGGGGCTCGAGGCCAGCGTTGGCTGCATATTGTGTCTGAGATTACAGGAGACCCTGTCTTAAAACTAAGAACAATGAGACAAAAGCAATAAAACAAAGAGCAAGAAAGGTGAAAGGACATACATGTAATGTGGATGGATTAGTTTTAGGAGGCCACAAACTTAATTCTGTTGTAGTCCTACAGGTGAAGCGTTTCAAAAGAATTCATTCAGGAGCAAGGAAATTGAAATTTACACTTCTCAGTGGGAGAGAAGGGGACTGTCCAGGGGCTGGGAGATGATTCAGTGGGAAAGCTCTTGCTGTACAGTGTGAGGATCTGAGCACAATTGATCAGATCTGATAATTGGGATCTTCAGATCAGGTGCAAAGATGGACACAGCTGTGCACATCTGTAATCCTGGTGCTTATGGCGAGATGAGACATGGGGACAGGGCGCTCTCTGGAGTGCCAAAGGGCAGCCAGGCTGGAGCAGGTAATGGTAATAAGAGAACATATCTCAAACAGTATGGAAGGAGAAGACAGTCAGCTGAGATGGTCCTCTGCCCTCCACATGCTCACTATGGCTTGCACATACCTGAAAGCCCCACCCCAGGATTACATAAAGAAGAATTCTGTGTGGGATGGGGCATTTCATGTCTGGAATGCATAGTCTGTCACAATGTCTAAGGTTAGGTTTTATTTTATGTAACTTTTTAAAGGTTTGTTTTTTTGTGTGTATAACTGTTTTGCCTGCGTGTGTGTGTGCGTTACATGTGTGCCTGGTGTCGAGGGACATCAGTTCTCCTGGAACTAGAATTAAAGATGGTTGTGAGTCACCATGTGGGTGCTGGGACTTGAACCCGGGTCCTTTGCAAGAGCGACAGCTGCTCTTAACTACTGAGCCGTCTCTCCAGCTCCCCATGAAGTTTTACTCATGGTCCTTGCCATCCTTGTTACATTAAAAGCAAGAAGTAGGGCTAGGAATGGAGCTTAGTTGGTTGAATGTTTGCCTAGCATTCCCTGAGTCTCCAGCACTGTAAAAAAAAAAAAAAAAAAAAAAAGTCTTAAAAAACAATTATCAATTTTTTTAAAAAAAGATTTTATTTATTTATTATGCATACAGTATTCTGTCTGTATGTACCCCTGCAGGCCAGAAGAGGGCACCAGATCTCATTATAGATGGTTGTGAGCCATCATGTGGTTGCTGGGAATTGAACTCAGGACCTCTGGAAGAGCAGCCAGTGCTCTTAACCTCTGAGCCATCTCTCCAGCCCAATTATAAATTCTTACTCTCAGAATTCTATCAATATATTTCCAGGAAAAAGAGAAAAAGCTTGTATACATAATCCACTAACTTACTTTAATTAAATTTTTTATACAATGCATTTTGATAATGTTTCCTCCCACAATTACTGCAAGATCCTCCCCACCTCCTAAGCACTCAACTTCATGTTTTCTCTCTCTAAAAACAAAACAAAAAAAATCTCCAAACCCAAAATCAAAACAAAAACAATAAGACAAAAAAAGTTAAAAAAAATCAAAATGAAAAAAAAAGCACCTCCCTCTGAAAAAACATAGAGTTTCTTGTAGGGAGTTAGATTAATTAAATTAGATTTAGAAAATATTTAGGGGTTTCTGATACAGTCTCTTAATTGGGGGCATGAAGATCAACTTGGCTGTGAGCGATTAGTTTATCAGCTTGTGGAAAAACAAGGATGAAGTCAGGTGAAAACAGGAAACAAACAGGAGACTTAATGGACTGAAAAACAAGGTTGAAGCCAGGAAAAACAGGAAAGACTTAACGGACTAAGAAACAAAGTATCTGGCCTGGCATTGTTTTCAGCTGCTAAGTAGGCAGAGCCCAAATTAAGCTGAAGCAGGTGGAACAAGGAGAGATCCTATTTAAGGACAAGTGGATGGAGCCAAGGGCGCCCCATACCAGAGAGCTCTGATGCTAGCGAGTCCTCACACTAGAAAGGACAACTAGTAGTTTGTACCGTCTGATGGAGAAAGTGCTGGTGAACTGATGGCCAGATCTCCCTAAGGCAGAAAGAAGCTGGTGAGCAAAGAAAGCCTCAGCAAGACAGCAAAAGGCCAAGGACTAAACCCTGTGGCTCAGCTTTTGCCTAGAGGGGTTTGACCTGTCTGAACAGTGGCCTGAACGAAACTGTGGCCAGCTTTAAAGACTGAGGCAGAGCAGCAGAGTTGCTGATACGAAGGAAATAAGTTGGCTTACAGACGGCTGAGGTCTCCCAGAGAGAAGAAAGCCTCAAGCCTTATTTAAGGTGAGACTGCCATAGCCCATTTACCCTGATGGATCTACGTCTGAGATATTCCAGAAGAAAGACTGCTAAGTGCATTGAAGGGTCTACCCCAGAGATTGTGTTCCTGACGACTGAGGACCTGCCCCAGAGACTGTATCCTTCTAAAAGGTTATGAAAATAGTTGTAATAATTATCAATAGGTTTAGTGGTTAGGTCAAAGGGGTTGTAGGAATTTATAGGGTTAATAGTTAAGAAATTGTTGGTATTTGTTATAAGTGAATAGTTATCAATAAATAAATACTTAATAATTTTAAAAGTTCAGTTACAGTTTCTTTTGTGTTGGTCAAAACTCCTGGGCAAGGGACCTGCCCTGGAGTGCAGTTGGTACATCCAGTGACACTCCATTGCAAAAGCTCTGCACATTGTCATATCATTTATTTTTTTATCTGAATTTTAATTTTCCCCAAAGATTTACTTATTACGTGCATTGATGTTTTGCCTGCATGTGTGTCTGTGTGAGGGTGTCAGATCCCCTAGAACTAGAGTTACAGAGAGTTGTGATCTGCCATGTGGGTGCTGGGAATCGAACCCAGGTCCTCTGGAAGAGCAGTCAGTGCTCTTAACAAGGTGGCTTTTATTTTTGTTTTATTATCCACTCTATTTTACTATATTTAATACCTCTACCCCCCTTCCACCCCCCCAACACTAGGTGGGAGAGAAAGAAACTTAAAGGGAAAAAGAATGGAGTTCTCTTTGAGCTACTTCCTGCTGATTAGGGTCATCAGGGGCAATATCAGTCTCAATAGTCACAATATCCAGAAGTCCGGCAAATCAGCCAACCAGGAAACAGCAGCAGGAAGAATCAGCAACAGAGAGAGCAGCAACCTCTTTCTTTGTATTGTCCCGCACCTCCTCAGAGCTCTGGCTTTTTATCACTCTCTCAAGTCCTCAGAGTTAAACTTGCTCAGCTGGCTAAGCCACGCCCCTGCTAGCTCTTGTGGCACAGTTAATAGTTTACACCTGTGATCTTACCTGAAGTAGCTTCACACCTGGGATTAACAAAAACATTTTCATAACTTTTTAAAAAACAAGATTGGCTGGACAGTGGTGGCGCACGCTTTTAATCCCAACGCTTGGGAGGCAGAGGCAGGCAGATCTTTGTGAGTTCAAGGCCAGCCTGGTCTAAAAAGTGAGTCCAGGACAGTCAGGGCTACACAGAGAAACCCTGTCTTGAAAAAACAAAACAAAAAACCCCCAAAAAACAAAATTGTACCCAAACTTTTTAAAATTATTAAATTCTTATTTATTTATTAGTAACTATATTCACTTATAACAATTACAAACACTTAACTACTAACCCTATAAATTCCTACAACCCCTAAGACCTAACCACTAAACCTATTGATAACTATTACAACTATTTTCATAACCTTTTAGAAGGATACAGTCTCTGGGGCAGGTCCTCAGTCGTCAGGAACATAATCTCTGTGGTAGTCCCTTTAATGCACTTAGCAGTCTTTTTCTGGAATATCTCAGATGTAGATCCATCAGGGTAAATTGGCTATGGCGACTTCACCTTAAATAAGGCTTGAGGCTTTCTTCTCTCTGGGAGACCTCAGCCGTCTGTAGGCCAACTTATTTCCTTTGTATCAGCAACTCTGCCCCTCTGCCTCAGTCTTTAAAGCTGGCCACAGTTTCGTTCAGGCCACTGTTCAGACAGGTCAAACCCCTCTAGGTAAAAGCTGGGCCACAGGGTTTAGTCCTTGGCCTTTTGCTGTCTTGCTGAGGCTTTCTTTGCTCACCAGTTTCTTTCTGCCTCAGGGAGATCTGGCCATCAGTCCACCAGCACTTTCTCCATCAGACGATATAAACTACTGGTTGTCCTTTCTAGTGTGAGGACTGGCTAGCATTGGAGCTCTCTCTAGCATGGGGCTCTCTAACATGCAGCTCTCTTGGCTCCATCCACTTTTCCTTAAATAGGATCTCTCCTTGTTCCACCTGCTTCAGCTTAATTTGGGCTCTGCCTACTTAGCAGCTGAAAACAATGCCAGGCCAGATACTTTGTTTCTTAGTCCATTAAGTCTTTCCTGTTTTTCCTGGCTTCAACCTTGTTTTTCCACAAGCTGATAAGCTAATTAATTGCTCACAGCCAAGTTGATCTTCATGCCCCTAATCAAGGGACCGTATCAGAAACCCCTAGATATTCACTAAATCTAATTTATATTAATCTAACTCCCTACACAAAACTCTTACCAACTTAACCACTGAGTCATCTTTCTAGCCCCACATAATTCAAAAGTGGTAAATATTAAGTTTGTTCTTAATCCTTTGTGAGTTTATTAATGGGTTATCAAAAAATTTCATTCTGTCATATTGGCATTCAATATAAAGTTTCTGTTACTTCAACTTTAAATATATATTTAAAATATGATAGATAGCCTAGTCCCAGGGCACCTGATAATTAAGTAGAAACCCACATTTCAGTCTACAGGAACCAGGAAAAGAAAATATTTTGGGTCAAAGAGTGCCTTGTATCTATCCCTGTATCTCATCATTCCACACCAGGACAGTGCCAGCTGTGCAGAACCAAGTAGCCCAAGTGCCAGAACTTGGAGCTGTTAGCAAGAGCGCCAAAGAAAATGGGCCTCTGGAAGTTGGGAAGAGTAGGGAAATACTGAACAGAAAAGGGCTGGAAAGAGGAAACTTGAATTGTGTGTATGAATTTATACAAACCCTGGTGTACTTGCAAAGATGTGCGTGCAGAAAACAGATTAACATTAGCACAGCAATCAGTGCCTTTGAGAGACTGAGTTATGACATAAACCGCAGTTTAGGTCCCAGACCACCACAAAGGGGTGTGTGGCACAGATCTGAAGCAGCTTAGAAAAAGGTTTTGATACTGAAACCACAGAAAGGAAGATAGTGAACTTGAATCACACTGTTGTGTGGCTTCCCCTGGGGAATGGGAATAAATGTCCAATCACTGGAACCAGTACACCAGCAGCTAACCAAAGAAATCATCCCACTCAAACTTGGCAAGTATGAATGACTAAAAGGCAGCTGCATTTTGAAGAAGCACTTCAGTATCGTTGACGACTCACAAAGGCTGGGGTTTTTTTTTTGTTTTGTTTTGATTTTAAGTTTAAAATGACATTTATTGCTCTCTCTGCATGTATCATGTGAAGGTCAGAGAATGTGGGAGTCAGTTTTCTTCTTTCAGCATGTGGGTCCTACATTTGAAACTCGGGTCGTCAGGACTGGCAACAAGCACCTATTCCCACTAGGCCACCCAGCCGACTCAGGAGGCAGCTCTCTGAGCAGCTTGTAGGCATCTTTATTGAAGAGTCCTCTCTCTCTAACAAGTGGTCACTATATTTTATAGCTTTGGTGAGAGACCTCATGAACCCTGGAACATTCCAGAGCTCCTGAACTTTGTAAATTTCCTTTTATTTGGGGCCTTTTATGTTTCATTTACTTTTTGAATCTTAGGAGCTTCCTTCCTCTCTCCAGAAGACAGTGCTTTAGTTTGGAGGAAGTAGCGCACAAAACAAAGAAAATTATCAACGTTCTCCAGAAAATTTGATGTTACTGAGAATCTCTTGGGGCTGGAGAGATGGCTCAGTGGTTAAAAGCACTGGTTGTTCTTCCAAAGACCCAGGTTTGAATCCCAGCACTCACATGGCAGTTCATAGCTGTCTGTAATTGCCAGGCGTGGTGGTGCACGCCTTTAATCCCAGCACTCGGGAGGCAGAGGCAGGCAGATCTCTGTGAATTAAAAGCCATCCTGGTCTACAAAGTGAGTCCAGGACAGCCAGAATTACACACAGAAACTTTGTCTCAAAAAAAAAAAAGAAACTCTCACTTTAGTTTTCAAAATATTCAGGGTATAATTCAAATTATTTGATATAAAAAAATCTGGAGGATTGTTCTAATTCTCAAGGCAAGAAGACAACAGAAATCAGCTATGAAGCTATTCAATTAATAGAACTACTATAGAAAACTAAAGCAGCTATTAAGACTGTGTTCTATGAAGTAAAAATAATGGATAGATACTCTCAGCAGAATGATGGAACTAAATGGAGACTTTAGAACTAAAGAAGACAGTGTCTGAAATAAAATCTCGCCGGGATGACTTGCAGTGAAGCGGAGATACAGAGGAGTCAATGAACAGTGAGAAAAACTTCAAGCCAATGAAAATAGATAAAGATTAATTAAAAAATAATAAACTGTGGCTCTATGGTCTGTGGGACATACTAAAATGTTTAAAAATCACATCACTGAAGTCCCTGAAGAGAAGAAAACAAAGTACAGAATACTTTTTGAACAAATAATGATGGAAAATCCCCAAATTTAGCGACAGATGAATGTTCAGATTCAAAAAGTAACTCTTAACAAGCCTGAATTTTGCTCTTCTTCTTTTTTTAACATTTATTTATTAACTCAAGTTACATCTTGATCACAGCCCCCTCCCTCCTCCCCTTCCTGTCCCACCCTCCCATTCTCTACCCCCTCTTCCTCCTGTCCTCCTGGGATGAGGGGAGCCCCACATATCAGCTCCCCTCAGCTCATTAGTCACATGAAAGCTAAGAGCTTCCTCTTGCTCTGGGGCCTGACATGACAGCTCAGCTAGGGTAAAGTGTCCCACTAACAGTCAACAGAGTCCATGACTGAGACCACCCCCCTCACTTGCTAAGGGATCTGTATGAAGACCAAGTTGCCTACCATCTATATTTGTATAGGGGGGTCTAGGACTAGTGGTCTTCTATCTCACCTGCTTTCTATTTGTTCTGTTTTCTATTCTTATTTTCTGCTTCAGTTCCTCTATTAGGGTTATGTATTTTAGTATCACTTTTTTTTTTGAGACAGGGTTTCTCTGTGTATCCTTGATTGTCCTGGACTCACTTTGTAGACCAGGCTGGCCTCGAACTCAGAGATCCGCCTGCCTCCGCCTCCCGAGTGCTGGGACTAAAGGCGTGGGCCACCGTGCCCCGTTCAGTGTTACATCTTTAACTTTCTCTGTCTGTGCTGTTTTTCACGGAGTGCTCTAGGACTTATGACAGACCTTCCACAGTCTGCTGAGAGTTAATGGTTTTCTCATTTAAACAGTAAAAGCTTTACTACCATGTAGCTCCCCTTTCCGTCTTTATTTTTATCTTATGTTTATGAGTGTTTGCGTACATGTGTGCCTGGCACCGTGGAGGCCAGAAAAGGGCCTTGGATCCCTTGGAATTGGAGCTAAAGATGGCTGTGAGTTGCCATGTGGGTGCTGGGAATTGCTCAAACTTGGGTCCTCGGGAAGAGCATTCAGTCCCTAACCACCGGGCAATCTCTTCAGGCCCCCTTTCTCTATACTAGTCATACACTGAAAACTCCACCAGGCAATGTGCTGAATTTTGCTTTCAATCGCTAGTGGGTACTGTAAGTGCCTTGAGAGAAATCGTTCAGCACACTGCCCAGTCACTTCTGCTGCCCTCTGTCCCTGTGATTGTGCCAGCTTTGGTACCATTTCCCTTCAGTCCCAAGAAAGTCCCTTTAACATTTTTTTTTTTTTTTTTTTTTTTTTTTGGTTTTTCGAGACAGGGTTTCTCTGTATAACAGCTCTGGCTGTCCTGGACTCACTTTTGTAGACCAGGCTGGCCTCGAACTCACAGAGATCCACCTGCCTCTGCCTCCCAAGTGCTGGGATTAAAGGTGTGCGCCACCACAGCCCGGCAACACTTCTTACAAACAGACGTGGTAGCAAACATTCTCCTTTATCTTTCATCTAAGAATGTCTTGGACCTGGTATGATGATGCATGCCTTTAATCTCCGCACTCTTGAGGCAGAGGCAGGAGGATGACAAGCTTGAGGGCAGCCTGAGCTACATAACAAGGGAAGTGTGGGGTAGCCTGAGCATCATACCAAGGGCAGTGGGGAAGAAAGGAAGGAGGGACTAAGGGAAAGGACTTTTGTACCTGGATATCCTTTTTTCCTCTGGAAACAGAATTCTGAGTTCTTTTTTCAGTTTTTCCTCCAACCTCTTATAGCAAGATTGGTGTGTACTAAGATAATGTTTTGATATAGATTGATTAAATGCTCTTCCCATTACCTTCTTCATTCCCAGAAAGAAGTCCATGGTCATTCAAACAGTTGCTACCATATGTCGTACCTCACATAGCTCTTCTATATGTAACTAGAAGTTTTCTTTCTTTTTCTTCTTTTTTATTTTTATTTTTTTAAAAGATTTATTTTATTTATTTTATGCATATGTGTGCTCTATCTGCATGTACACCTGCATTCCAGAAGAGGGCACCTTCTGTGAGCCACCATGTGGCTGCTGGGAATTGAACTCAGGACCTTTGGAAGAGCACTAGGCAGTGCTCTTAACCACTGGGCCATCTCTCCAGCCCCTATTTTTTGTTTTTGGAGACAAGGTTTCTCTGTGTAGTCTTGGCTGTCCTGGAACTTGCTCTGTAGACCAGGCTGGCCTTGAACTCACAGATCTGCCTATCTCTGCCTCTGAGAGCTGGGATTAAAGGTGTGCACCACCACATTGGCTAAGATTTATTTTTTTAATCGTTGGTTTCAATATAATTGAAACAATATAATTGTTTCCTGGGTGTGGCTTTATTAAGTGTACCTGTCAGGGTTTACAGACACACACACACACACACACACACACACACACACACACACACACGCACACACACACACCCCAATAAATAAATGTAAAAAAACAAAGTGAAAAGTTAAGTAATAACACATTATCCAATAAGACTGAACTGACCACATTAATTTTAGGCAAATTATTAGACATGAAGCAGTATTACAGGAATAGAGACATGACAGAAAAGAAAAGATCAGTCCAGAAAAAAATCATAGCAATTCTAGGTACATATGCATCTACAAAGAAAGACTCAAAACACACAAAGGGGGAAAAATCCCCGATATAGATAGAAAGAGGGACAGACAGACCCATAATTGCATTTGGAAGCTACAACACCGTCCCTGCTGTCAGGGCTGGTGGGTGTGGTCCACAAGGATACAGCAGGTCTGAGCAACACCAGAAAGCTGGGTCTAACCAGCACTGTAGAACACGCCACTCAAACTACAGGGCAATGAAGTGTGCAACTACATATGGAGAAATTCACCAACATTAATCATATTCTGAGCCATAATGCTTAACAGATTATAAGTAACTGAAGTAACTATGTCTCACCATTGTGGGATAGAAAGATATCTGAAAAGTCTTCAAAATACTTGGAAATTAAGCAATGCTTTTCTTTTGTTTTGTTTTTTGTTTTTTTTTTTTTGTTTTTGTTTTTCAAGACAGGGTTTCTCTGTGTAGCCCTGGCTGTCCTGGACTCACTTTGTAGACCAGGCTGGCCTCGAACTTACAGAGATCCACCTGCCTCTGCCTCCCAAGTGCTGGGATTAAAGGCGTGCGCCACCACTGCCCGGCTAAGCAATGCCTTTCTATTTCCAGGTTCAAGAAAGAAGTCTAGTTGGAAACGAGAAACATTATAAAATGAAGGGAAATGAAAATACATCTCTAGATTTTTTTTTTTTTTTTTTTTTTTTTTTTTTAGCCTACAGTCAAAGTGGTGTGTTTCCACTAGCTGCTAGAAACGCTAAAGGAAAACTGGTGTTGGTGGGGAGTGGCTTCCATTCTGTGAGATAAATGGTTTCACCACAGGGAGTTGGCTTCATGCACCAGTGTGACATCACTGATTGCTAAGCTGGGAAGAGATGTGCAGAACTGACTCTCACAAGTTGGTACAGGCTGTCTCCAGGGCACCACTACTTGCTGGAAAATTATAGATTAAATGCTTACATTAGAAAATATGAAAATTTACATAAAATCTAATATCTTACCTTTACAAAAGGAAAAAAAATTAAGAGCAAAGTAAATTGGAAGCAACCAGAAGGAAAGAGTTAAAGAGAAGAAATGAGTGACTCCCGGAACAAAAACAATAAGGAAAACTGAAAACCCAAGACTGGTTTGTTTGTGTAACTTTATATAACTGTGTTTGTTCTTCACTTTCTCTCTTAACCCAGCTATCACTCGAATAATTGAGACACTATTATATTATTTGTTAAACAAGCTTCACAACACAAGAACTGAGCAGTTATTACTCTATTATTACCCCCTAAACTAATCTGTCTTCCTCCCAGCATAAATCCCAGAAATACTTGCACGTTGTGGCTTTTCTGCTTCAGCAGCTCTCTCCCGATGTCTGTATCCCCTCTTCCTAATCTAACTCCTCCCCTGGAGGGCAGGAAGTCCATCCCTGTTCTCTGCCCTGCTCAGTGATTGACTGTAAGCTGCTTTATTGGCATATCAGGGGACAATTGAGCAACAGTGTTTACACAGCATTAAGACATGATATTCTCAGAACAAGGATTGCAACCAGATATGGGTGGTACAGAAATATGCATTTGAATTACATAATAACCTTATGCTTATATTGTCTTTTTTAAAGATGATAAAATTGATAAATCTCCTGTCAAAACCAAAAGAGAAATAATTAATATATAAAAGTGTAAAAGTGGATATTACTGTAGATGCTACCTAATAGTAAAAGGCTAATAAATTTATTTATAATAGGCTATTTTGAACAATCTCATGCTCACACATTTGACAACTTATATAAAATAGTCTTATACTGAAAGACAGTAAGTAACTTGAAAAGGCGAGTATCTAGTGAATAAATGGAGTCACGGCTATAAACTTTCTAACAATGAAAACCCAAGGCACAGATGGCTTTGCTACCAAATATTAAGGAAAGAATATGTGTTTTATATTCATTTGGAACAGAAAAGGACATTTTCCTATTGTGTGAGATCAGTCTTACTCTATTTCCAAAGCCAAGTAAAGACATAAGAAAAGAAACCACAAAGACTCCAATGACCATAGAGAAGAAAATCCATCATAAGATATTATTAAATCAAATCAGACTTACAGCTAACATTATACTTGATTGTAAATACTAAATACTTTTTAGCCATAGAATAAGGAAGGTAGAGGTAGTCCACTTTCATAATTCCTAGTCAACACTGTATTGGCAGTCAAGATTGCCAGGATTGATTAAAGTCATTCAGATTAGAAAGAAAGAAAACTGCTCTCATTGATGGGCATCTTAGGATTGTTGCTATGGTCTACATGTTTTTTTTTTTTTCCCTCAGAGATTAGTGTGTTGGTGACATGGTCCTCTGTGTGATGATGTAAGGGGGTAGAGGAGCCCTGAGTTCCGATGGAGTTGCAGGAGTTCTTGTGAGACTCTGGTTATTCTCCAGGGGGAGATCATCTCTGACCCCTCCCTCCTCTCAGGCTTCTTCAGTTGCCACATGATCCCTGCCTTTCACATGTACTCCCACCATAGTGCCATTTATTACGAGATACAGCTAAAGGTTTTCTCAGTAAAGCTGAGTGGATTCTGGTGTCATGCTCTTGAACCTCAAAATTTGCTCTGCAGCTAATGAGATGGTCATGGTTAGGGAAGACTGATTTTTTTTTGGGGGGGGGGTTGGTTTTTGGTTTTTGGAGACAGAGTTTCTCTGGATAGAGCCTGACTGTCCTGGAACTCTCTTTGTAGACCATGGTGGCCTCAAACTCAGCAAGATCTGCCTGCCTATGTCTCTCAGAGTGCTGGGATTAAGATTGTGTGCCACCATGCCTGGCTGGGAAGACTGTTTTCGTAAGTGGTCAATTCATCATAAATGTGAAAGCTTTTGGTAAGCTTGTGAGGTTGAGGATTTGGAAAATAAGGATGTAGACCATGTTACTTATCTATATTACTCAAAAATGTGATGGTGTTAAACAGCAAATCTTACTTTATATAGTTTTGAAGGCATTCTAGTCTTACAAGGTTTCAGTCAGGATGTTAGCTGAGACTTCAGTTGTCTAGAAGATTCACTAGAGATGTCAAATCTGCTTTCAAGACTGTACTCACAGGCAGTTGGCTGGAGGGCTCAGTCCCCAGTGGCTCTGGGAAGGGCTCAGTTTCTTGTGTAGAGGTTTTTGAATGTCCCCATGATGTGAACCTGATTTCTCCCAGACAGTTTGTGGTGGTTTGAATAAGAATGGCCCCATAAGCTCATATATTTGAATACTTAGTCACCAGGGAGTTGAACTCTTTAATAGGATTGGAAGGATTAGGAGGTGTGGCCCTGTTGGAGGAAGTGTGTCACTGTGTCACAGGGTGGTGGTGGTGGTGGTGGGCTTTGAGGTTTTCAAAATCCTACACCTGAGGCCCAGTGTGTCTCTCTTTTTCTCAGTCTGTGAATCAGGATGTAGTTCTCAGCTGCTGCTCCAGCTCCATGCCTACTGCCATGCTCCCCACCAAGATAATACTGGACTAAATCTCTGAAACTATAAGCAAACCCTCAGTTAAATGTTTTCTTTTATAAGAGTTGCCTTGGTCATAGTGTCCCTTCACCGCAATAGAACAGCGACTAAGACACAGTTGCTGGGGTTGGGGGTAGGGTTGGAGTAGGTAAAGAACTGTACTGTCTGAAAGGCCAGCTTGGGAAGTCATTCCCACCACTCTGCCAGAGTTTTGGCTATCCAGAAAAACTATGATACAATTTGGGAGGAGACCATTGAAATGGTGACATAATAATATCTATAATGCTAAGGGAGGTAGGGACCACCGGCACATTGGGAAGACCAGTTGTCACCAGTATGCCCTCTGCCTCTGAAAGATACATGTTCCCCCCATGATAGATACATCCCTTCTTCTCGTACCCTGAATTTAATCTCATAATGGTACCAACTTGGATTTCAGAATTTCATCATCTAAGACAGATGAATGTGGTGTCTCAATTCTCTGCAAGTATGGCTTTACAAGTAAAACAGAAGCCACCTGTGTTGATCTCCCCAGCACATAAGATGTAACAGATATTTCCAGTTAAAAAGGAGGACCTGACTGGGCTTACTTCTCAATGTCACACTTACATCAGAACTTTTTTTTTGAGACAGGGTTTCTCTGTGTAGCCCTGACCTGGAACTCACCCTGTAGACCATGCTGGCCTACAGCTCACAAAGATCTCTCTGCCTCCTGAGTGTGGGATTAAAGGTGTGCACCACCACTGCCCTGCCTCTTACGTTAGAACTTTATCTCACGGAGGCTGCCTGCAGCCATCGTGAATGACTTTTGGACCTCTTTCCAACTCTTTAATCACCCTTTTGAGTTTGGGTCATATCTAGAGAGGATTAACCTTATTTATGCTGTTATGATTTTTCTAAAATTTATTTGTGTCCAAGAGGAAATTGGACATCAGTTTTGGGGCTCCCTGTAGCTATGCATGAGTCTGTCAATGCTTGTGTGATGCTGTGTTTAACCTTGTGTTTTGTCTAAGGTTAAGTCTTTGAGATTAAAAAAACAAAACAAAACCATGTTTCTCTGAAACTTAAAAAATTCCTAAGTTTATAGGAAATGAGAATGAGGGACCCGCCCCACCTCACCCTACTTTGTAAGGTCGATCACTGCTGAGGTTAAGTGTGCAGCCTTTTGGGTATTTATCTGTGTGCATTGCTGACACAGTTTAAGTACATCATTGGTAGAGATTTTTGCATGTTGAGGGAAGCACTTTAAGACTGACCTGTATCCAAAGCTGTCTTAGACTTTCTATGGGTACAATAGAACAAACACCATGTCCACAAACAGCCTCTTAGGAGGCTGAGGCAGGAGGATTGAATTTAAACAAGACTTCTGAAGGGGCGGGGCCTCAGCTCTCTTATTTAGCGCATCTACCTCTCTAGACTCTCAGAAGGGAGAACGCTTCATCTGTAAGATGGGGGTCTACCGTATCCGCATCTCCACCGGAGACTCATTGTACTCCACTGGAGACTCATTGTATTCAGCTCCAACAACAAGGTCTACATGTGGTGGTGGGATGGGGAGGTATCTCTCGGGAAGCTTCTACGACCCTGTCGGAACTCCTCGGTGAGTTTCAGGGATCTGGGGCTGGGCTGGCCTGGGGCCCAAAGTCAGAGAAATCCAAAGGAGCCCTTATGCCGGCCTCCTAACTCCACTGAAGGCAATCACTGCTCGGTGCGTGCTCAGTAACTGTTGCTGCCGCCTGATCTCATGGAGTGGGATATTCCTGTGCGTCCTTCATTTCACAGGACTTTGCTGTACAGCGTCAGTCACGCCTGCTGTCTTGATCTCTCTGTTTTTAAAAGTTAGGATTTCCCATCTTCTCTGCAGATACTGGATCTCTGATCTTAAAGCCAAGTGGGTGGCTAAAATCAGTAGTCTGTGATGCTCCCGCTTGTAGGTGACTGGTTTGGATCTCATCTCATCTCATCTCATCTCCCCTCTCCTCTCCTCTCCCCTCCTCTCCTCTCCCCTCCCCTCCCCTCCCCTCCCCTCTCCTCTTCCCCTTCTCTTCCCCTTCCCCTTCTCTTCCCCTCCCCTCCCCTCCTCTTCTTCTCTCTTTTATGACTCTCAAGTTCTTTCAGATCCCCAGATTGAAATCTCGTCAGATGGAGTCACTTTGAGCTCTCCCAGTTCATTCCCACTGTAAAACAGTCTACCTGTTAAAGTCTTCTATCTTCAGCTGCTTCTCTAATAACTGCAAAGCCTCTGGCTTACTGTGTTCCTCAGGATCTGCTCCTGTTTGGCTCCCCAGTCTGGTTGGCTCTCTGTGCCTTAGCTTCCTGAAGGTGCTGGTCTTTTCAGCCTCTACTCTCTCGGTAGACTCTGCCCAGTATCTCCTCTGAACTCATTCTCTCTCACCTACACCCCTCCTCCAAATCTAGGTTTCTGCCTAGAGACCATCCTCTAGAAATCCTGGCTCAGACTAAGTGGAATTCCCACGGACCCCTCCGGACCCTCTGCGTTCGTGGAATCTCCCACCTCACCTGTGTTCTTCCTGGGTTTCCAGTGTCCTCCCTTACCCTCAGCCCTCCCCAAGGGAGGACAAAGGGAGGGAAGGAAAGACTGCACCTTTCCCTCCACTCCCCCCCTCTATCACTCTTGGTTGAGATGATAACCCAGAATGTTGTCATGGAGCCCCTGCTGGTGTGTGTTCCCTTTTCTTTTTTTTGGCTTCCTTTCATCACTTTTCCTGTGGCCCAGCTGAAGCAAAACTCAGCCTGAGCACCCCATCCTGAGCCCCTTGTGTTTATCTGCAGGAGGCAGAATTTGAGGTGCATGTGTCAGAATACCTTGGGTCACTGCTGTTCATGAAAGTGCAAAAATGGCATTATCTCACAGATGACGCTTGGTTCTGCAACTGGATTTCTGTGAAGGGTCCTGGAGACCAAGGATCAGAGTACAAGTTCCCCTACTACCAATGGGTTCAGGGCACCAGCATCCTGAGCCTCCCTGAGGGCACTGGTGAGCGGAGAGGTGTGGGGGACTTCAAAGGGATGCTCCAGTTGTGCAGGAAGAGGAGGCAGCATGTGGAGCTAGAGTCTGGGGGCCGGGCTTTGTTTGTTTGTTTATTTGTCAAAGAAGAGAGTAGCTGAGGCTAGCCCAGGTGTTAAGGAGGCTTGGGGGATGGGCATGAAAATGTAGGCACAAGGGACAGCCAGGGCTGGCTGCAGAGGTATGCCTGGTAGGGGCTAGAGAGAGGCTCTTAGTAGATATCCTGAAGTTCTTCCCTCCTCCATTTCTAGGCTGTACTGTGGTTGAACACACTCAAGGCCTATTCAGGAAACATAGAGAAAAGGAACTGGAAGAGTGAGGAGTCTGTACAGGTGAGCCTGGCCCAGGCGACTCACAGCGAGCTGTCTCTGCAGTATGGAGCCTGATGTCAGTTCTGCCTTGCAGGTGGGCCAACTGGAAGGATGGGTCAGTCCTGAATGTGGCAGCGACTAGTTTAGCTGACCTCCCTGTAGACCAGCGATTTTGAGAGGACAAAAGAATTGATTTTTGAAGCTTCACAGGTTTTGGGGTAAAAGCAAGGGTACTCAGTGTGAGGGGAAGTGTGCTGGTCTAGTCTATGGCGCCTTTGGGTGCAACATTTGGTTCTAAGTACAACTGTCAAACCCCATTCTTCCCTGAAGGAAATTGGATGTTGTTATCAACTTTCCTCTAAATACTATGACCTGCTGGAAAAGCCTAGATGACTTCAGCATGGTTTTCAAGAGTGGCCATACCAAGCTGGCTGGTTAGTTCACCTTCCCCAAAATTACTCTTACCCCCAAACCCTTCCCAGTGCAAGGGCATTGAAAAAACCAGGTTGGGGGAGGGGAGGCTTTTGTCTGACTTCTGTGGTAGTTTGGGTCAAGAAGGAATGTTTTGGTGAGTGTTGGAAGGACAAGGAAATTGGATATTAGACACACTCATCTCCCATCCCAGAGCGGGTTCGAGACTCCTGGAAGGAGGGTGCTTTCTTTGGGTACCAGTTTCTCTCAATGGTGCTAACCCCATGCTGCTGAAGCGGTCTACTTGTCTTCCATCCTGCCTGGTGTTCCCTCCAGGGATGGAGAAGCTACAAGCGCAGCTGTACAAGGAGCTCAAGGTATGGACACCAGAGCCCTAGGGAGTGCAAGCACAGAGTGGAGGTGGGGCTGGCGTCAGGTGTACAGCTTTCAGGTTCACTGTGGATTCCACTTACTGCTGGGTGTCAAGAGGGGATCCTGCAGGAGAAATCCTAGATTAATCTGGAGAAATGTAATGACATGGCTCAATCACCACAGGAGAAGAATGCATGGTGGAGGGTGGGAGCATTAGGTGAAGTGGCCAGAAGAGAAAAGTGAAAAGCTGGGAAATATGCCGGGCGTGGTGGTGCACGCCTTTAATCCCAGCACTTGGGAGGCAGAGGGAGAGGGAATCTCTGTGAGTTCAAGGCCAGCCTGGTTTACAAAGTGAGTCCAGGACAGTCAAGGATACACAGAGAAACCCTGTGTCGAAATACCTTAAAAAAAAAAAAAAACTTAAAAAAAAAAAAAAAAAAGCTGGGAAATGTGATGTGGTCTTGAGGGCCATGGGTCCAGAGAGGCCAGGAATGGAGTTGTTAATTAGGAACTAGTGTGGGACAATGACACCATTCATGGGGTCAGACAGACTTGAATGTTTATCTTGGTTTTGCTGGGAGTATGCCGTGTGATTTTTAAGCATGACATCCCATTTCTTCGATCTCTTTCTTTAGGGTAACAGGCCAGTAGAAAATCACTTTGCCCTGGCCTTTCCCCAAACCTAGAACTTGGAAATCCCTAGCCCCATTATGTAAGGTTAATAGCCAAACAATACTTCTGGCCTTGCAATACTAGCTCACTGCACACACTCCAAAGACCCTGTGAAAGCCCACTCCTCCACTCAGCCTGCTGCTGTCTCTGATCCCTCTCAGAAGCAGCCACCATTCTGCATTTCTCCCCAATAAATCTCTTGTGTGAGGTTTGTTGTGTGGTGTGACTTTTGTGCTATTCCTTGGCTCCCAATTACCAAGATACCCTTGTCCTGAGAAGCCATTTCAGTTTCCTCTCCTATAATGAGTAATTTGAATGGAATATATAAGAATTACATCTGATAAGGTCAGCTAGGGCTACTTGCTGCCAAGCGTAACAATCTTAGTTGGATACTTGGGACTCATGTGGTAAAAGGAGAGAACTACCTCCCATAAGTTGGCTTCTGATCACCATACAGTGTCATGGTAAACATGTGCCCACATACATGCATGCATGTGTACACACACACAGCAAACAAACAAATGTAATAAAAATGTAAAATAAGAGGATTATTTGATGATAATAAGGACAAGTGCTGCCAGGTGGCTGATGGGACAGGTCCTTTCCCTTCTCTCTCTCCTCCTCGTTGGGCACTCAGGGTGGAGAAGACTGCCTATGCTGACAGAGCCCCTGATTTCTCTCCCTGTGCAGACAGGCACTCTGTTTGAAGCCGATTTCTTTCTTCTGGATGGGATCAAGGCCAATGCCATCTTTTGTAGCCAGCAGTACCTGGCTGCCCCTCTGGTCATGCTGAAGCTGCAGCCTGATGGATAACTCTTGCCCATAGCCATCTAGGTGAGAAGACTGGAGGTTGTACCCCAGGGCAGCTCCCTCAGCTGAGCCTGTTGACCGAGTTCTCTCCCATTTCTCTGCAGTGGCATTGCCCTAAGGCACCGAGGAGGCATGAGGGGAAGAGATGGGCAGGTTTTAACTTTAAGGGTTTGTGGCCTTGCTGGAGAGACAGACTATTCACCACGTAGAAGCTTCAGTGCCAAGGATAGAGCCAGTCCAGGATAGATCATGGGAGGAGTGTTAGGGGGATGGGTGGGATCTATCAAGAGCACGATGCAGTAGGCAGAGAAGTGGGGAGATTTCTGTGGCTTACACTGGGACAGGAAGGGCTAGCTAAGCTGAGTTCAGGAGAAAGAATGTGGGCAGCCCCTCTACATTGTCAATGTTAGGCTGATAGAAGAAGGGAGTTACTAATGCTGGAATTAGGGTCTCAAGCTAAGATTTCAGGGTGGTGGGCTCTTGGCTGAGTAGTAGCCATGAGGATGGAGAGGAGGGAGCACCGAGGGAGAATCAGCTGGCCTAGAGTCAAGGAGACAGGAAAAGTGAAAATCAGGCAGGTTTCTTCAGAAACAGAACAAGTAAAGAGGGGAAGACACCTAGGTAGGCTTTGGTCCTGCCAATTTTTAAGCATCTGAGGA
Source organism: Lophiomys imhausi (assembly GCA_907164525.1). Taxonomy (NCBI): domain Eukaryota; kingdom Metazoa; phylum Chordata; class Mammalia; order Rodentia; family Muridae; genus Lophiomys; species Lophiomys imhausi. Next base: position 26,350,532 of record CAJQZJ010001558.1, read on the forward strand.
CACATGCAAATCATCTAACGAGCAGCTGAAATCCAGAGACTCAGACCTTTGTGGAGAAATGGTGTTGAAAGATGAAGGAGAGGGCAACATGTCCGCACAAGTGTGGGATGGAAAACAGGGGTCACGAGCCCTTGGCCTGTAGCTCCTCATCCAACACTTTCCTCACACACTTGTTTTTCTCCAGCTTGAACTGCCCAAAACTGGGTCTGCCCCATCAGTGATTTTCACACTCACAGATCCCCCAGTGGACTGGCTCCTGGCCAAATGCTGGGTCCGTAGCTCTGACTTACAGCTTCATGAGCTGCAGGCTCATTATCTGAGAGGACACTTGATGGCTGAGGTCTTTGCTGTGGCCACCATAAGGTGCCTGCCTTCGGTGCACCCTGTTTTTAAGGTAACATCTTACCCACTTTTGTTCTGCCTGCATCTCTCTGTCTAGGACACATTCTTACCTCTGGAAGGTCTCTCTGTGGCATCTCAGGGTCAGGAAGTTGAGATGAGAGAACAAGGGAGTGTAGGGGGTCACCTCTACGTTTACAATGGTATTAATTCCCAAGGGCGGGGGGATAAAGGTAATTCCTGAGAAAAGGGTGTAAAGATTGTATTCTTTTTATGTATAAAACATAGGTATACAAAGCCGGGCGGTGGTGGCGCACGCCTTTAATCCCAGCACTTGGGAGGCAGAGGCAGGCGGATCTTTGTGAGTTCGAGGCCAGCCTGGTCTACAAAGTGAGTCCAGGACAGCCAAGGATACACAGAGAAACCCTGTCTCGAAAAACCAAAAAAAAAAAAAAAAAAAAAACATAGGTATACATACAGTACAAAAGTAGATGCAAATAACTGAAAGATTCCAACCAATCAGAGGGGGCCATGCAAATAACACAACAGATTTCTTTCTTTTTTTTTTTTTTTTAAAGATTTATTTTATTTATTTTATGCATATGTGTGCTCTATCTGCATGTACACCTGCATTCCAGAAGAGGGCACCAGATCACATTGTGGATGGTTGTGAGCCACCATGTGGTTGCTGGGAATTGAACTCAGGACCTTTGGAAGAGCACTAGGCAGTGCTCTTAACCGCTGAGCCATCTCTCCAGCCCCCCACAACAGATTTCTTAACGGCAGTCTTTGAAGGGTTCTGAAACCATAGCCTAGAGCAACAAGAGTAGCCTGGTTTACTACAGCCAATCAGAGCAAAGAGTTCTTCTATTTAAATTGGTGTTGGATGTCTCTACATAGAACTAATCTAGATGCCTGTGGTAGTATCTAATCTTTTACGATTTTTATCTCCAGTAAGAGAAAAAAAGACTATAGTGATTATATCCAACATACTGGCTGTGATCAGAGTGTAGAGAGCCAGAAACGCGCTGTGTGTGAGGGTGGGTGTTGAAAAGACAACACAGAGAATGGGAGTGATTGTCAGTGCTTCTGGCTCCAGTCAGGCACTGCAAATCAGCGTCACCAGTGTTGAGGGCCACAGAGCCTCACAGCCATGCTTTCCCTCAGAGCACTTCCCCTCAACAAGCCTCTTTGCTCCAGGAACCTGGCATGAATTCCTTCTGACTTACCCATCCCTGTTCTTCTCCTTCTAGCTTCTAGCTCCTCACCTGCTCTACACCATGGAAATTAATGTCTGGGCCAGGAATGACCTGATCTCAGAGAGGGGCCTTTTTGACAAGGTATGGGGACAGAAATGGGTTCCAGGTTCACTGGCTTCTGGGCAGCTTGACTTGACTCAATCTGCCTGTCTCTGGTCCTTTAGGCAATGAGCACAGGTGGAGGAGGCCACCTGGATCTCCTCAAGCAAGCTGGAGCCTTTCTGACCTACAACTCACTGTGTCCACCTGATGACTTGGCTGAGCGGGGACTCCTGGATGTTGAGTCTTCTACGCTAAAGATGCTCTGCGGCTCTGGGGAGTCACAGATTGGTGAGGCCAACAGGACTGTGGGACGGGTATGGGTGCTGGTGCGGGTGGAGAAGACCAGGAGAACAGGAGGCCTGTGCCTTGGTTGGGGGTGGACACTCCTGGTGGACCTGGCCATCTGACCTGGGAGGAGAGGGCTTCAGTGCGCTTGCCCTGACTTTGATGGCAGGTACATGTCGGGAATATTCAATCTCCACTACAAGACTGACGCAGCTGTTAGAGAGAACTATGAACTGCACAACTGGTGTCAAGAGATCACTGAAATTGGGCTGCAAGGTGCAGAACCTTCTCTACTTCTCCTAAATCTTCCAGAAGTATTTCAAGCCTTATGAAAACTCTTGGGTAGTTTTTGTTTGTTTGATTTTTCGAGATGGTTTCTCTGTTTATCTTTGACTGTCCTGGACTCACTTTGTCCAGGCTGGCCTCGAACTCACAGAGATCCACTTGCTTCTGCCTCCCAAGTGCTGGGATTAAAGGCATGTGCCACCACTCCCGGCATAGCCTTATGAAAACTCTTAAAAAGTTTTTCTTGGTACAGTAAGAACAGCATTCATAAAAGTTCAACAGTAACCTCACCCTCAAAGAAAACAGACCTCCTTCAGAAGCCATCAACCATCTATATAGCTCCTCAGTTAGGGGTGGGGACTCAGGAGTCCTTTCCCACTCTGTCTACAACGCTTACTGACTTGGTCTCATGCTGGCAACCACAGGCGCTATGTGTGAGTTCATGAGTACATCATCAGTCCTGTCATGCCCGGAAGACACAGTTTTACTCCCTTACATCCCTTGGCTCTTACAGTCTATCTGTCCTCTCTTTCACAATGATCCCTGAGCCTGGGAAGGCTATGATATAGGTGCCCTGGCTCCTCTCCTCCCTCAGCACACCCACTCTCATGCCAGCTTGCACAAGTCCCTGAGAGTTCCTGACACCCCTTCTCACCTCTCCTTCTCCCCTCTAGGCCTCGATTCTAGTGTTCTGGCGACGTCACATGCTAACCATTCACACCTCTTGTAGGATTTCCCACCTCTCTGCAGTCTCAGAGACTTGCCACTTTATCACCATGTGTATCATCACCTGCACTGCTCAGCACTCTTCTGTCCATATAGCCAGGTACTTCCCAGAAGGGGGCAGGTGGGAATTTGGAGGCTGTAGAGGAGGAGGGGAACATGAGCATGTGGGCCAAGCGCCTTCATGTTTAGCCAGCCTTGACCCTAGATTACTGTCTCTCCAGCTGGATTGGTTCTACTGGGTTCCTAATGCACCCTGCACCACGCGACTGCCACCACACGCTACCAAGGATGCAACGACGGAGAAGCTGATGGCTACACTGCCTGACCCTAACCAGTCTACACTCCAGATAAATGCCATCTGGGTTCTAGGCAGATGCCAGGCTGTTATGGTGGGAGTCAATCATTCAGAGTCCAGAGGAAGGATTCAGAGAGGAAACTGTGTGCCCCAAAACTGGTCTGGGTCACAGACTTAAGCTGCTTTCCTTCCTGTATTCCAGGTACCTCTGGGCCAGCATTCAGAGGAACACTTTCCAAACCCTGAGGCTAAAGCTGTGCTGAAGAAGTTCCGAGAGGAGCTGGCTGCCCTGGATAAGGAAATTGAGATACGTAATAAGAGCCTGGACATACCCTATGAGTACCTGCGGCCCAGCCTGGTGGAGAACAGCGTGGCTATATGAGCATCCTCCCCACACTTGAGCGGTTGCAGTCCTGCCCCCCACACGCCCCATCCTCTGCCCATGTGAGACTCTCCTCCAAGAGCTGGCTTTCAATTGTCTGCTGCAGGGAACCCATTTTGCTTTAGATGGATCACCCAGAGTGCACTTTTCATTCATCCTTTCTTCTTTCTTTCCACATAAGGTATCACATAAAAGAGTGATAATATACATAGTTATGAACCTTTTATGAATCAAATAGATTTCAAACCTTAATAGAGTCGTCTACTAACAACAACAACTGTTGTTGTTTGGGGCTGGAGAGATGGTTCAGCGGTTAAGAGCACTGGCTGTTCTTCCAAAGGTCCTAAGTTCAATTCCCAAAACCCACATGGTGGCTCATAACCAACTATAATCAGATCTGGTGCCCTCTTCTGGCCTTCAAATAATAAATAAATCTTTAAAAAAAACTGTGAAAGGAAAAAAAAAGATGTTTTGGACTAATGATAGAAAAGAACATGGTCCTAATTATTTTAAATAAAATGTTGGCAAAGATTACAGAGCATCCAGTCTGTTCTCTCTTTCTACCTGGGCAGGATTTGGCAAAAACCTTAACTATAGCAATTGCCAAACTATTTGGATTCTCAAGATTTTCATTTTACAAATCACTTAGAAAATGTAAATGGAGGAAAACTGGTCAAGCTTAAAAATGCTTCTGGTTGGAGATATTTGGTCTCAAGGATTAAGAGACATGTCATTAGTTTTCTTCCATTTGCCAGTTGGGAAGCTCTAAATTAATATAAGTTTGGAAAAACATCATGATTCTTTTAGTACAACACAACTTAATACCATCCCACTCAGGCATCAGGCTGACTTTTTGGAAGAATAAACTTGGGTTTTTCTTTCTTCCTATGACAACCTGTGTCCAAAGTATTCCCTTAAGAAAAACAAAGCTTCTGGGCGTGGTGGCACACAACTTTAATCCCAGCACCCAGGAGGCAGGTTGATCTCTGTGAGTTCGAGGCCAGCCTGGTCTACAAAGTGAGTTCCAGGACAGCCCAAACTGTTACACAGAGAAGCCCTGTCTCAAAAAACAGAAAACAACAACAAAAAAGGGTTTAAATTTAAAAAAAAAAGGAAAACAAAACTGCTTGACCTAATCTTAATTCCATGGAAGAGATGCTTGAGACTTGGTTTGGTCTGTGTGTGCCTGTGTGTTACTTGAGATGGAACCCATGGCTCCAGCCTGCTAGGCAAAAGCTCTACCACTGGACTCACCTTCAGCTCTTGGTCCAAGTCTTGGAAGAATAGGGAAGACTTTAGGGGTTGGGGTACAATGTAATGCTAGAACCTGTGAAAATCTTCAAAGTCAGGAGAACACACTCTAGTTTCCACAACAGAACTGGAGAGTTAGGTGAGTGGTGTGACAGGGTGGGGGTGGTACTAGGAGGAGCTGTGGGAAGGGGGTGAGGATCATAAGACCAGGAAAGTGGGTGATCTCTAGGAAACAGCCATTGGAGGACCTGAAGTAAGGGCATATAGCAGGTTCCTGGATGTGACTCTACAAAAATGCTGGCTTCTCACTGGAGGCCCAACCCTCTCAAAGGCCACCCCCACCCACCCACTGGTTCCTGCTCCTCAGAAACCACACCTTTTTCATTGGAGGCTTCTATCTCCCTAGAAGCCATGGTCTTCTCTTGGGAGCCTGTGCCCTGCTTCTTAGGGGCCCCATCCTTCCTTTGGAGGCCACCACATCCATCTTGGCTCCTTGTTGGATGGTTTTTACTTTCTCACAGGTTTTCTCCTCAGTCTCACAGAGAACAGGTCAAGTCTCTTGCTTTCTGGAAATGACCCTTGTAGACCCTAAGGTTTATTACAAACCGATTTGTAGGGTGAAAATCAAGAGGCCCGGCCTTCATGGGGGCTGATGCTGGGAGTCAGGTCCCTTAAGGTCCTGGGGTTGCTGAGTGAAAAGTGAGGTCCCAGGTTATGGGTTGCATTACATGTATGCATGTAAACATAATTTCTTCCCACAGACAGTCTGACAAATACATGTTTTTGTCTCTCTTTTTCCCTTCCCCTTCCAACAGAGTCTCATTATGTAGCTCCATGCTGGCCTTGAACTTGAGATTCTCCTGCCCCAGCCTCCCAAATACTGGGTTCACAGATGAGCACCACCACTGTTTCCTTATGACAAGTCATTAACAATCGTTAAAGTCAGGCGTGGTGGCGCACATCTTTAATCCCAGCTCTTTGCGAGGCAGGGGCAGGTGATCCTTGTGAGTTCAAGGCTTGCCAGGACTACACAGTGAGACCTTGTCTCAAAAAAATATATATATCATAGTAACCATAGCCTCACAATAGGTGGAACTGAGTAGACAGTAATAAACTTTATGACTTAATGGAGATTCTTACAAGCAAGTGATTCTGAAGTAACACACAGGATAAGTTCACACTTGCCAAGAAGGAAACTTCATTCCATCCTGGTCCTTTTTTGTACTCTTAGGTAAACCCAGCAAATAGACCGTAGCTTTTTGCCTTTATCTGGAAAAGCATTCCTGCCAGCTCAGTGTGCAGTTCTTCTTGCTGCTTGATCATTTCCAGGCAAAGATGGAGTTGGCAGCGGCTGGTGATGCTTGACGCCACCACAGGGTTGGTGAGCTGGTTAGCTTCTTGCCAACTTGACCCAAGCTCCGGTCATCTGGGAAGAGGGGACCTCAGTTGAGAAAATGCCTCTATCAGATTGTCTACAGTCAAGTCTGTGGGGGGCATGACTGATGGCTGGGGGAAGCCCACTGTGAGTGGTGACACCCTTAGGAAGGTGGCCCTGCAGGCCTTGGGGCGCAGGTCAGTAAGCAGCCTTCCTCCATGGCATCTGCTACGGTTCCTGTCTCTAGATTCCTGTCTTGGTTTCCTTCCATGGTGGACTGTGGCCCAGAATATGGAAACCAAATAAACCCTCCCACACCCCAGTTGCCTTTTTTTTTTTTTTTTTAATAAATGACAGCAATGGCAAGTAACTAAGGCAAACAGACATGAAGAAGGAGGGAAGATGAGCCTGATGCTTTTAGACTGGCTGCTATGGGAAAAAGGACACTTAAGTTTTTAACATCGAAACTGAATACACAATCCAAAAAGTGGGTAAAACATAGGGCACTGCCTTCAATTAAAAGTACAGCACTTTAATGGTTTTTTAAAATATAATGGAAGGTGCTCTTCTTGGTCATGACCCAGAGGAACCCCTGTTGAACATTTTCAATATAATGACTTAGATCCTTGGCGCTTCAGAGCTGTGATCATCCAATGGCACTGTCCAGGCTCCTCCAAGCAGAGCCTGAGACTTACTTCTCTTGGTTGTTCACACTGGCTTAAGAACTCGTTCTTTCTGTGTCTGGCTGTCTCCCCATGCTGACCACAGTGCAGATGGCAACAGCAGGTAGAGGAAGCTTTGGTGTTCCCTGCTGGAAACCTTCCCACGGTTCTTTTTGGACATAACTTGTCAAATGAGAGTTAGAGTACCGTGGGTGCTTGAAAGTATAACTTTCATTGTTTTTGGATCTATATCCAATAATCCATCATGTTTTCCAGAAAACGAGCATCCCCCCCTGGGGATTTCTGTGGCCTTCCGGCTTTTGCAGCCCTCTCCCTCTCTGTCCCTATGCCCAGACAATTAAGAATCTGTAGTGTGATAAGCTGGTTTGCGTATAACAGAGCTTTCTCTAAGCGCACAGCAGCAGATAGTGACTCCACTTCTCTGGTGTCCATCACTTGGCGTGATGAGCTAAGATTCAAGCATGTCACTGTCTGTTGTAGTTCCCTTCTCATAGAGGAGCAGTGTTATCCCCTAGCCAAACAGACAGCTGAGTTTGTTCTTCCCCGAGCAACAGGACTTTCCTTTTCCCTTAAGTTTTCTTACACATTAGGTGTGATACCTGATGGCCTGAGGTGGAACTTCCATATAGTGGAAGGTGGGAACTGGCTCTCACAAGTTGTCTTCTGGTCTTCACACATACACTGTGGTACCAGCACACATGTTCTCTCTCTCTCTCTCTCACACACACACACTTAAAAATTACCTTTTTGCATATGTATGTGTGTGAAATGTGTATGCTTGTGTGTGTATGTGCAAGTGTGTGCGTGTGAAGGCAGAGGTTGACATTGGGAATTTTTCTTGATTGCTCTCCATCTTATTCATTGAGGCAGAATCTCTCCTTTTTACGCAGAGCTTGCTGATTTGGTTAGTCTGGCCAACTGGCTTGCTTCAGGGACCCCCTGTGTGCCTTCTGAGAACTGGAATTACAGGTGGACAGCCACACCCATTCAGCTTTTATGTGGGTTCTGGGCTCTGAGCTCAGGCCTGAAAGCTTTCATGGCTTTGTCTACTGAGCTCTAAAAAGATTGTTTCAATATGAGAGTATTTTTTTTAGATAAGATCTTATGTAGCCCAGGCTAGTCTTAACTCATGGTCAATTGAGGATGACCTTGAACTCTTCTCACTGTCCATATTCTGGAATTACAGGTGTGTGCACCATGCTCGCCTTGGGGGAACATATTGATCCCAAGGTCTGTAAGCATCCCATAAACCAGGGTCTTACTCTCTGTTTTTGTTGCTATGTTAAATGCTCTGATAAAAGCAACTTAAGAGAGCTCTATCCAGCAGTTAATGGAAACATAGATAGATAGAGACCCACAGCCAAACATTGGGCGAAACTCAGAGTCTTGTGGAAGAGTTAGGGGAAGGTGTGAGGGAGCTGGAGGAGTCAAGGACACCACAAGAAGACCCACATAGTCAATTAACTCAGACACAGGGGGTCTCATAAAGACTGAACCACCAACTAAAGAACATGCATGGACTGGTCCTAGGCCCACTACATGTGGTCGTTCCAATCCAGCTTTGCTCTGGGTCTCAGGGTTAGCACAGACGGAATGGGGAATGGAGGGATTCTCAGGGTAGCCGAAGTGAGTGTACTTTGGCTGAGGCCCAAGGCTCCAATTCCGGGCGTGTGGCTAAGCAAGCGCTACTGCCCAAAGGGACAGACAGGGAAAGAAACCCTGTTGTCCTGAAAGTGTCTTAGTTCCTTTAGTTTAAGCTGTTTACCAAGACAACTAAAGGTCTAGCGGCACGGGGCAGAGAGGGACAGGAGCAGAGAGAGAGGCCCAGCGGACATGGTGGGCCCGGAAGGCCATGGCTCCTAGCTGCAGCTAGCAGTGAGAGCAGAACTTGCCAGAGCAAGCATTGATGAGTCTGCAGATAAAAGACAGCCTTTGGTCTTCTTTGGTAAAAGTAAATAGGGATAACAACAACAATGACCTTTATTTAGTGTATCATGGAAAATATATAGCCTTGGGGCAGTAGATTTTTTTTTTTTTTTTTTTACTTTTTCGAGACAGGGTTTCTCTGTGTAGTTTTTTTTTTTTTAAGATTTATCTTATTTTATGTACATGAGTGCTCTATCTGAACACCTGCATCAGAGGAGGGCATCAGATCACATTGTGGATGGTTGTGAGCCACCATGTGGTTGCTGGGAATTGAACTCAGGACCATTGGAAGAGCACTAGCAAGTGCTAAGTGCTTAACAGCTGAGCCATCTCTCCAGCCCAAGGGGAAGTAGATTTTTAAAGGGGGCTTTAGGATTGGTCAGTTTTGATGCTCTCTTTGCATGAGGGGTGTGTGACTCTTTGTTTGTAGCCAGGTTGTTTACAAGCCTGAGAGCTATGCAAGAACCCAGGGAGGGAACAATCCTCACCAGCCTGCCAACATTGGGGCCAGGAGCTTGTTCAACCTTCAACCTGCTTTCTAGCTTCCATGGACCTTGTTTATGACCTTAGCTGTACAGCACATAGGAGATTCACAAATGCCCAACAACTACACATATGAAGCTGATGGGCTGTTCAATCCTCAAGTGGATCCCCTATCAATTGGAGTGGAGATTATCTCTGATTTGGATGCTGGATCCTTCCTCTGGATCCCATTTTCCTAGCAGAGCTGCCTTGTTTTACCTCAGTGGAAGAGGAGGCACTTAGTCCCAATGTGATTTATGTACCAGAGTGAGTTGGTACGGGGTGGGGTATAAGGGACGTGGGTGGGAGGGCGAGATTTGGAGGAGAGGAGGGAGGGGGTTGGTGATTGGGATGTAAAATAAACAAATTAATTAATTAATGAAAAAAAATCAACTTAAGAAAGGAAGGGTTTGGCTCACAGTTTAAGATACAGCCAGTAAGTCCATGGTTGGGGAGGAAAGCCGGCAGGAACTTGGAGCAGTTGGTCACAAGGTGTCTGCAGTTAGGAGGAAGATCAGGAAGAATAAATGTGCTCTGGTCACCAGGGTCTCAGCCCAGGGTATGGTGCACCCCACAGTGGGCGGGTCTTCCCACCACATTTCACCCAATTACAGGCATACTCGGAGCCCTCTCCCAGATAATTCTAGATCTTATCAAGCTGACTGAAATTAATTCTCACCGTCAGGGTTCTCAAACTTTTCTTTACTAGGGAAGAGTAAACAACTACAAAGAATCAGCCTTTGAGCAGAAAGTAACTTTCCTTGAAGTTATCTGAGGAGAGCTGTTCTACATTCCAATGCTGGTCTAACCTAAAGCATGCGATAGCATTCCTACCTCCTCCTGTGAGAAGCAGAGTCAATAATGATTCACCACAGCTAAGATACCGAGTCACCCTAACTGCTCGCTCAGGCAGAAGAACGGTATCTTCCCACTAGGATCAATGGGTAGCACCGGGGAGCGGGGCATTAGTGAAATAAGCCTGACTCCCTTAGACAGATGCTGCACATTCTCTCCCACGCACGCTGTGCACCGCAAACATCCACCTGGGTCTAGAGTAATGACTACAGGAGGCTAGAGAGGCCGATGGGTGGAGGAACAGGAGGAGGTTGAACAGCAAGTGTAAGACACAATAACAGTACAAAGATCAAATGTTAATTTTCCCTAACGCAATGGAATGACTAACTCACAGTGGCTCATTATATATCTTATAAATAATTAGCAGAGAAGAGCTTAGGGATGTAATCAGAAGTTAATAATGAACTTAAGGAGACATGAATGCTAACTACCTTGATTTGATCATTACACACTGAATACACATATTGAATTGCTAGAGCAATATACAGCTAAAACAGTAAGTGCTTAAACATAAAATATTTTGCTCCAATTGCCTGGTGAGCACAAACAGTTCGTGTATAGGACAGAGAACAGGAGTGTGGAGCGTCTGTGTCTGCCTTTGTCCCACCAAACAAGTTTTACCTAAGTCATATAGGGGTGAGTGGCCTTTTGCAATCAGCTCTTTCCTGAATGCAGAATGGGTGGGAAATATTTCTTATATTTTTGGTTGTGAGTCTAGCCTTTAACGGCTGAGCCATCTCTCCAGCCCGGGAAATATTTCTTTAACTAACACGTTCTCCAGGATCGCAGGGATGGCGGAAAATTCAGCATTGTCATACCACCCCCATTTTAAGATAAATGAATACCATTTGCCATCAGACAACGCAGAGGCAATGGAAAACCTCTTAAATATGGCAAGGCTGAGAAATTATCTAGTTAAGTTGGAATTCCTGAAAAATCGATTGATTATTGTTGGTTTTATGTTACAAAATCAACATAACAAACCGACATCTGTTCAAAGATCTCAGAAAGAGGAATGCCTGGGAAGATAATAAAATAATTAGTAAAGATCACATTTGGAAGGCAAATTAGTGGATCTGAGGACTCGGAGACTGGGGCATTCCAGGTGGTGGTGAATAGCAATGGGAATCGGACAGATTTCTCAGTTTGGGATCTGAACGTTATTACTTAAAAGTTTTAAAGATTTACTTATTTTGAGTGTTTTACCTGCTCCTATATATGTGTATCATGAGCAGGCCTGGTGCCTAGAATGGTCAGGAGAGGGGTTGTATACCCTGGAACTGGATTTATAGAAGGCTGTAAGCTGGCATTCGGGTGCTGGGAACTGAACCTGAATCTTATCAAAAGCAACAAAAGCTCTTAACCACTGAGCCATCTTTCCAGACCCTGTAAATTTTATTATTATAATGATGGCACAGACATTAGAGACAACTTAATAGCAACTTGTCTTTGTGACTGTAAGTGCCCCTGGGAGAAGAAGCAAACATCATGACTGATGCCAGGTGGCTATGAAGGACCATTTTGCTAGAGTTTATTTTATTTTATTTTACTTTATTACTTAAAAGTTTTAAAGATTTATTTATTTTATTTATGAGTGTTATGGAGGTTTTGGCTGCATGTATATCTTCACATCATGTGAGTGTCTAGTGCCTTCAGAGGCCAGAGAGAGTGTCAGACCCCCTGGACCTGGAGTTACAGACAGTTGTAGGCTGCCATGTGGGTGCTGGGAACTGAACTCAGGTCCTCTGGAAGAGCAGCCAGAGCTCTTAGCCCCTGTTGTGGAGTTCTTCGTGTTAATGGTGGAGTATACAAAGCACAGAGGAGCCTGTGAGGTTCCTGAGTGTCCCACATGGGGAGCAGCATTGAGCAGGAAAGTTCTGTGATCAGTCCATAGCAGTAGGTAAGCACTTAGATTAATCTTAGTTATATGGGCTTTATGTTATTCTGTCCTAAAAAGAGATTATCAGTAAGACTGTTAAAGAGACACAGTGTTTTGTAAGTCAAAGGAACCAGGATGTTTAAAAACAGCATTCTTAGACATGGGTATTTCAAGAAGAACGTGAGGGTGGAAGCTCCTGTCTACAGTATTAGTTGTTTGTAGGTGAGGAACTTCAAAAGCCTGCACTTAATGTGGAAGAGGTACACATCCACCAAATGAAGGCGCTCTAGTTTGCCTCCTGCTGCTGTGATAAAACTCTGACCAAAACCAACTTGGGGAGGAAAGAGATTGTTTTAGATTATAGGTTACTGACCCTCATCAAGGGATCCCAACACAGGAACTGAAGCATAGTCCATGGAGGAATGCTGCTTTGTCTTGCTGTGAGGCTAACATTCAGCTACCTTTCTTATACAGCCAAGACCCACCTGCCTAGGGTTGGTATCACAGTGGGCTGGACTCTCCTACATCAATTAACAACAACAACAAAATGGCCACAGGCCAACCTGATGGAGCCAATGCCTCTTTCCAGTATGTCAAGCTGACAGCCAAGATCAGCCACCATAGGAGGTAAGGTTATGGATAAACTATGAGAAAGAGTTCTATACATTTTGGGGTTTTCAGATACATGGAGGAGTTACCAGAGGGGTAGCTTGAGCAAGGAAGGATAAAGAGATAACACAAACAGAAAATCATGGGAGGCTATTGTTGCAATGGGGAGAATGAAATTCATACAAAAAGGATGGCTCTGGGGTATAATGCTTGCTGCCTAGAGTGACCCAGACTCTGGGTTAAAATACCAGCAATGCCAATTGAGGATATACCTATATCATCAATATCTACCTATATCTATACTATCTATATAATCTATAACTATATCATCTATATCTATACTGTTTATATCATATCTATGATATTTATATCATATATGTCTATATTATCTATATCATCTATAGGTATACTATCTATATCACTATATCTACACTTTCTATATCATATATATCTATATTATCTATGTCATATATATCTATATTATCCATATCAGCTATAGCTATACTATCTATATCATATATATCTATACCATATATATCCATATGATCTATATCATATCTATATCATTTATATCTATACCATATATATCTATACTGTCTATATCATATGTATCTATATAATCTATATCTATACTATTTATATCATATATATCTATACTATAGATATTATATATTTTATATCATCTATATCTATACTATCTATATCATATCTATCTATAGCATATCTGTCATCTATATCTATGTAATATATATCTATCTATATCTACAGTATCTATATTTATATGTATACTATCTATGTTACTGAAATTTTTAATTATTATTAAGTATTTATTTATTAACAATATTTACTTGTAACAAATATCAACAATTTCTTAACTATTAACCCTACAAATTCCTACAACCCCTTTAACCTAACCACTAAACCTATTGATAATTATTTTCCTAACCTTTTAGAAGGATACAGTCTCTGGGGCAGGTCCTCAGTTGTCACGAACACAGTCTCTGTGGTAGACCCTTTAACGCACTTAGTAGTCCTTTTTTCTGGAATATCTCAGATGCAGGTCCGTCAGGGTAAATTGCAGTCTCACCTTAAATAAGGCTTGATGCTTTCTTCTCTCTGGGAGACCCCAGTCGTCTGTAGACAGTATAGACAACTTATTTCTTTAGTATCAGCAACTCTGCCTCAGTCCTTAAAGCCAGCCACAGTTTCCTTTAGGCCACTGTTGGGACAGGTCAAACCCTTCTAGGCAAAAGCTGAGCCACAGGGTTTAGTCCTTGGCCTTTTGCTGTCTTGCTGAGGCTTTCTCTGCTCACCAGCTTCTTTCTGCCTCAGGGAGATCTGGCCATCAAATGATGGCCAGCACTTTTTTCAGCAGGACTCCCGGAGCTCTCTAACATCGGGGGCTTCTTGGATGGGGCTCCATGCACTGTCCTTAAATAGGAGGAACTCTGCTTCAGCTTAATTTGGGACCCACCCACTTAGCAGCTGAAAACAATGCCAGGCCAGATACTTTGTTTCTTAGTCCATTAAGTCTTTCCTGGCTTCAACCTTGTTTTTCAGTCCATTAAGTCTCCTGTTTGTTTCCTGTTTTCACCTGACTTCATCCTTGTTTTTCCACAACCTGATAAGCTAATCGCTCACAGCCAAGTTGATCTTCATGCCCCGAATTAAGAGACTGTATCATATACTTACTACATCTAAATTAATCTAACTCCCTTACAATCAATATAATCATCTATATCTATACATACATATATCTGTATCTATCTCTGTATCTTTATGTATAGAGAGAGAGAGTAAAAGGGCAGGAACTGAGGAACTGTTGAGAGGGCAAAGAAAAGGACATTGCAGGAAAGAGCAGTGGAAAGGGTTAGGATGACAGATGAGGAAATCCTCTGGTGGGTAGGGTGGGAGAAGATCTTCTTGAGCAGAAACTGACCACTTCAAGCAATCGTTGGTACTATCTAAAATTCTCTAGAAAACTGGTTACTTCATGAAATCATCTGTATATGCAGATCTCCCCTAGAGTTCCAGTTCTCACCAACACCCCACCCTGATAGGGTCTCAATATGTAGCCAAGTTGGCTTTGAACTCAGAATTCTACTGCTTCAGCTGATCCAGCGCTGGCACCACTTTTGGTCCTCGTATTCTTGGGTTTCTGCCTTTATGTGTAGCTCTTGTACATTTTAGTTTTGAAGCAGTCCCGGCTCTATTAGCAGTAAGAAGTGAACTGGGAGGCCCTTCCCATCTGGCTCAGGGATGGTTTTTCAATGATATTATTTCCAGAGAACTAAACCAACATCCAGGCAGTGGAGTGGTTTAAATGGGAAGATGGGAGCAAAAGCCTTCAGGAACTACTGATGATAAATGTGAAGATTACTGTGGGGGTATTAAGGAGTGTGAATGAACTTAATTGATGTTTTCTATTACTTATGCTATACTCGGAATTCTCACACTTCTGTTGATAACCTTATAGGGATATTGTGGTCTAATGAGGGTAATGAGGAGGGAGTCTGCAAGGTCATCAGGGCTGGGACAAAAGCTTAGACAGACCATAGAGGATTGGGAGTCTCTAATAATTCTTTCTTTTTTGCAAATTTTAATGTTTTATTTTTGTGTTTTTGAGACAGGGTTTCATTGTGCAGCCCTGGCTGTCCTGGAACTCGTTCTGTAGACCAGGCTGGTCTTGAACTCACAGAGTTCTGCCTGCCTCTGCCTCCCAAGTGCTGGAGTTAAAGTTGTGCCCCATCACTACTCAAAATTTTAGGGTTCTTAAAATTTTATTTTTTAAAATTATTTTCTCATATATTACATCCTAACTGCAGTTTTTCCTCCCTCCACTCCTCCTAATCCTCCCCCCCACCCTCACTGCCCTAGATTCACTCCTCTGATTCCCTTCAAAAAAAGAGCAGGCCTTCCAGGAATATCAATCGAACATGGTATAACCACTTACAATAAGATTAGGTAGAAACCCTTATAGCCTATTTGGGTCTGAGCTGTGTCCTTTGCAAATTTTAGTTTTAATTGTTTATTGGCTTGCTCAATAATTTAAGACAACTGGGAATATGGACAGTGTGGTCTGGGGACTGTAGAATTAAGTATTGAACTTTTGGATGGCTTTGCTGGTGAAATGAGTCCCTGGCCAGGTGGAAAGGCAAACAGATTCATCCTAACATAAGTTTAGCCACTGTAGAGGGGCTCCAGAAGGTCTTCTGTTAATGCAGGTGCAGGCAAATGATATTGAGAGCATATCCACGTCCCAAGATTTTAGGATAGTGAATTAAAAACTACATGCCAGAGGCGCCGACTCTCATCATACACCTGCAGTCTTCCCAGGATCAGAGTTTTGACAGAGGAGATGAAAAGATGCTGCTTGGCTCCTGTAATGGGTGAGGTTGCCTGGCCAGTGACCTCTGAGAGGCTGATTCAGCTTTCCTGTCTGATAAGGGGTGGATTTTGTAAAGACTGAATTTGGTTAGGGACTAAAAAGATGCCAAGTGGCCCTCTCAGTGGCCATTTTTCGAATTTTTGCCTTGTTTCTGTTTGGCCTTTGCATCTTCCAGGGCTTTTAGATGAGATCTTTAAATGTCTTCAGTTAGGGTATCAGCTGGTGAGGTGAGTGGATTTAATTTCTGGTCTGATTGCCTGGGATTAGAGCAGATAGACACATTGCTGAGGTTGTATGCCAACTAATGAACTTCTTCTAGCCTAGGGGTCTTACTTATTGGCTGCATAAACTTCTGTTTTTAGTATGGCCAGAGTTTAAGAATCAGGTCTTGAGTGAGGGACTGGAGAGATGGTTCAGAGCTTAAGACCATTTGCTTTGAAATCATGGGAACCAGAGCTGATGTGTCACCACCCACGTGTAACAGGCTGCACGGCCAGCAAACACTGCAACTCCACTCCAAAGGACCGAAGGCCTCCTCTGGCCTCTGTGAGCTCCGAGTGCACACACACACACAGAGACACACACAGACATAAATACACAACACACACACACACAACACAGACAAAAGCACACATTCACATAGATACACACACAGACATAAATACACAACACACACACACACAATATTTTTAAGTGAGGTCTTGAGACAGTCAGTTATCTGTTTCTCATTTTAGCTAGTGTCCCAGGATGAGTCACAAATCTCAGAGTTTACATAAATCACACAATATTTAGAAAACATGTCTGCCATCTGTGTGGATGTTCCATTTCCCACCGTTACACTGTAGGTTCTCATAAGAGTCATGAGTTCTAGGTGAGTGCACTTCGTTCAGGTAGGACTCATACTCTACGGACTGATGAGGTCTGAAATGGCGAATCTAAAGGCTGAGTCTTCTTGGAAACCTTCTGGGGTGCAGAAGTATCAACTCTCAACAAGGAAGATGAGATCTGGTGCTAAAAGGGAAACTTCAGCCGGATAGCGAAGGAGATTGGGTACTTGCGACATAATGGGGTTTATTTCAAGTTCAAGAGAATTGCGAAGATTAAGCCTTTCGTAATGGTAGATCATTATGGAAGAAGTAGACAAAGAAACAGCAACAACAACAAAACCCCACAAAGAACAAAACAAAAAACCCAGAAACCTCAGAAAAAGAAGGCTTGGGAAATGTTGGGAGCCACCATCAGGGGAAGGATCTGGATTTTTATGTGGCATGTAGAGTATATGCAGAGTATGATACGGTGCAAACTCAGTTGTGTCTTGACCAAACTCGCTGTTGCTGTGACTGCTCAGGAGCGTGGAGGGAAGGCTCGAGCAATAGGGTCTAGTGTGAGGGTAAAATATCAGGGGACCTCTGAATTCTCCTCTTTCTTTTCTTGTTTGCTTTGTTTTTGTGATGGGGTCTCATGTAGCTCAGGCTAGCCTTGGACTTGCAGTATTGTTGGGAATGACCTTGAATTGTCTTGCCCCTCACTCCCAAGTGCTGGGATTCCAGGCATGTGCCGCCTTAGCTAGTTTCTCAGCTTCCCTTTCCCTGAGATGGACTTTTTAAAGTATGTCCTTCTCTTTCATAGTTTGAAGGTTTGAACATTGGGGCAGAAGAAAGGAAATCCAATGCTGTTATACAGTAACCCACTAATGGGGGTCAGGTACTCAGCAACAGTCTATGAAGAGGAATGCTGTGGCAGAGAAATCAAGACTCAGGGTGCAACTCATTGTTGTAGATAATGGGTAAACAAGGATGGCCTCGTACATCTGGGTCAAAGCTCTCTCTTCAGCGGTCCTGCTGAAGCCAGTAACACTTGTGTTTTATCTCTCGAACCTCACATCTAAGTCAGATCTTCTAAGGACTGGGCGTGTACTGGTCAGTGATCAGGTACACATGAGGACGTCCACACACTGACTGAGCATTCAATTATAAAGGGAAACCAGATTCTTTCAGTTGCTTCTTAGAGACACTTAGATTAGTGACATTCCATGGGTAGGGGATGGATGGAATTGGACTCCAGCATGGACTCAAAAGCCTGTGCCCATAACCACTGTCCCTTCCAATCTTCCTCCATTGTCTCATGTCTGAGTTCCTTCCCATGTGGAGATCACAAAGTCATAGGCCCAAAACTCTTGTGCTAATGTGTTCAAACCTTGTTTTTATTTGGAGGAGTTTTCCATCATCTGGTGTTTTGAAACAGTAAGGGTGAGATGGGCATTCCAAAGACCACCTGGAAAACCTCTACGCTGTTTGTAATTCCTGCATTATAATTCACAATAACAGATACAGGTAATTGGTGACTCTTCCTCCTAGAAAGGAACTTCGCTGTGGGCACATTACTACAGCAGTCTCTTGGTAGTAATGTCTATGTCCCTATGGTGTGAAGAAGGTCACATCTATACATAGCAAGGATAGATGTGTTTCAACCTGCATTGCTGATAGCCAATGACAGGTGCATCTGTAGTTAGAACCATTTTCTCTGTGGTCTTTATCTATGAGAGAGGCACAGAGTAGTTTCGAACACTGTTCAGCATGAGTCAAGGTTGGAAATCTAATAGCCAGAACCGAACCAGGTAGAGTTTAGGTTTCTTAGCACAGAGGTGGGAAGCTCCCCATGCCTCTGCCCACATCTGTTCTATTGCTTTGACCTCAGGGCCTACAGGGAAGTAAAGGACAGCAGGGTAACTCAGTCCTGAAACACTGCTCTCCCCTTCTCAGGGGTGGGTCCCACAATAATGTCTTGTAAAAGCACTCCATGAGAGAATACTTCGCCATATTTGGCCCTCTGACAGAGCATGTGGAGAGGAATAGCTGAGTTTTGAGAGCGAGCTCCCTGCACTGACTGTTTCTCAGCTTCTGCTATTGCCAGGATTCTGTTTTCCCAGTTAATTCATCAGCTTCACCAATCTGGATGTCAATCTGCACTAAAACTCACAACTATTTAGTTATTTGGCCCCAGTGGTTTCAAATAACTGATTATAACAAAAGACAGTTTGTCTTAGTGGATTACACAGACCCCTTGCTTTCCTCTGTTTGTCTGCCTTCAGGTGGACAAATGTGAGCTGAAATTTACCTCTTCTGGTGCATCTAAGAGTCACAAATTGATATTGCATGTCCCCTAATCTTGTCTTTAGTGGTCATATAGGTGAGAACCCCCACAAAGCTCACTGCTTAAGCAACAACGTCTTTGTCACCACTCTTCTCTAGAGCGGCTTGGGGAGGATGACACCTCACCTCAACTCAGTTTTTCCGCCTTGGGCACCAACTGAAAGTGATAGTTTTAAAATGACCCTGGGGGCTGGGGAGGTGGCACCAGCTACTCTTCTAGAGGATCCTGGTTCAATTCCCAGCACCCACATGGCAACTCACAGCTGTCTGTGACTCCAGTTCCAGGGCTTCTGATACCCTCACACAGACACACATACAGGCAAAACACCAATGAGCATAAAATAAAAATAAAATTATTTGGGCCGGGCGGTGGTGGCGCACGCCTTTAATCCCAGCACTTGGGAGGCAGAGGCAGGCGGATCTCTGTGAGTTCGAGGCCAGCCTGGTCTACAAAGCGAGTCCAGGACAGCCAGGGCTGTTATACAGAGAAACCCTGTCTCGAAACCCCCCCCAAAAAAAATAAAAAAATAAATAAAAATAAAATAAAATTATTTTTAAAAAGATCTTGGACTAATGAGATGACTCAGTGGGTAAAGGTACTTGCCTGATGACATACGATTGGTCCTCGTGGTAGAAGGAGAGAAACTGAGTCCCACAAGTTGTTCTCTGTCTCTCTCTCTCTCTCTCTCTCTCTCTCTCTCTCTCTCACACACACACACACACACACACGCACACTGTGGCATGAGCACCTCTCTCCCAAATAAATAATAAACAGATCTTAAAAATGATTCTAATATGAACAAGCCACTCTGAGGAGGATAAAAAGAATATGAACAGGAGGGGTCAGCAGCCACCATGGAGTTTGGTGCCTTCAAATGGGAGGGGAGGGGTTCCTTTGTTCCTGAAGCAAAGTTAGAAGGATCTAAGAGAAGTTTTCCTTGAGAGTGGGGATGTCTATAAAGGGAACGTGTCAAATATTTTTGTGTCTCTGCCCTAATTTTCTTTTCTGTTGCTGTGATAAAAACACTGACCAAGAGGAGGGGAGAATGAGTTCATTTCATGTTGCACATTACAGTCCATCATCAAGGGAAGCCAGGACAGGAGCTCAATGCAGCAACCTTGAGGTAGGAACTGAAGCAGAGACCATGGAGTTTACAGGCTTGCTCCCCATGGTTTGTTCCTCCTGCTTTCATATACAGCTCAGGCCCACCTGCCTAGGGGTAGCACTGCCCACAGTGGGCTGGGACTTCCATATTAATTACTGATCAAGAAATTTCCACACAGTCTTGCCACCAGGCCAGTCTATGGAGACAACTCCTCAAATGAGGCTACCTCTTCCCAGGTGACTCTAGTTTGTGTCAAGCTGACAAACACCAGCGACCACACTCTCCAAATCCATTTTCTACCCTTATGAACTCCTCTCTTTTGTGGGAGAAAGATTGAGGGTTATATTAATAGGCTCTTATGCTCTCTGGTTTCTAGTTGGGTTTGCTCAATTGGGCAGGGATGGGGATGGGGATGGGGCTCCTGCAGATCATAGGGGGAGCAAGGGAGGTGAGCTAGTACATAGTCTCCTGCTTCCTTCCTAGAAGACCATTGAAGGCTAATGGGGCTGGAAAGATGGTTCAGGGGTTAAGAGCACCGGCTGCTCTTCCAGAGGACCTGGTTTAGTTCTAAGTACCAACATGGTGGCTCACAACCATGGGCTACTCCAGCTCTGGGGAATCCAATGTCCTCTTCTGGTTCTCATGAGCACTACTGCATGCACATGGTGACTTGCATACATGCAGGCACATGGTGACTTGCATACATGCAGGCACATGGTATCTTGCATACATGCAGGCACATAGTGACTTGCATACATGTAGGCAAAATATCCATACATATAAGATAGAAAATAATAATATTAAAATAGTAATAAATATTAAAGTAAAATAAAAACAAAACAGGTAAGATTAGTAAGTTTTAATTAAATAATTTAATCTCATGAAAGTTGAGAATCGGGCTCAAAACATGGGGTGAGAAGTACGGAAAAAGACCAGTCAATAGGTACGACAAGATAATTCTAGAAGCAAGAAGTTCTGGGGTAATATAGATGCTTTGGGGTGATTATAGGTAATGATTACATACTATAGACTCTAGAAAACAAAGAGAAAAGATTTTTTTGTAAGTTTTATTGTAGCTGGACAGTGGTGGTGCACACCTTTAGTCCCAGCACTCAGGAGGCAGAGGCAGGTGGATCTCTGAGTTCGAGGCCAGCCTGGTCTACAGAGTGGGTTACAGGACAGCCAGGGCTACACAGAGAAACCCTGTCTCAAAAAACAAACAAACAAAACCCAAAAAACTCATTGCAAAGAAATGGCAAATATTTGAGGAAATAAACATATTTAACCTGATTTAAACAAATTGTTTATGCATCAAAATTACATAGTAGCCCATTGCCCATTAATATGTATAGCTTTTATACTTTTGTGTATCAACTATAAAATAAAGAAGCGGGAAAGAGAGAGAGACAGAGAGAGAGAGGGACAGAGGGAGAGAGAGGGAGAGAGAGAGAAAAGAGAGAGACAGAGAGAGGAGAGAGAGGGGGCATGAAAAGCAGACGCTGCCGGGCGGTGGTGGCACACGCCTTTAATCCCAGTACTTGGGAGGCAGAGGCAGGTGGATCTTTGTGAGTTCAAGGCCAGCCTGGTCTACAAAGCGAGTCCAGGACAGCCAGAGATATTCAGAGAAACCCTGTCTCGAAAAACCAAAAAAAAAAAAAAAAGAAAGAAAGAAAAGCAGATGCTGGCGTTGCTCAACTGCTGTCAGTCAGCCACAGCAGTTCCTAAAGATAACAGTGCAAACAACCACAGAAGGAAGCCACTGCAATCTGCTCTTCTCATACTTGAACCTCCCCACTCCTGTAAGAGCCCTGACCAGCTCCCTTCCCTGCTGCAGACCCTCCATTCCCAAGGTAAAGACCACCATTCATTATCAGCCTCATAGACACATGTTCATCTGCTGAGGTCAAAATCTGGTCTCTTTCCTGACTTTAGTTCCTTAATTCTGTTCCCCTAAATCTAACAAAAAGAACTTAGAGTGGACTTCAAGATTTATTGTGTGTGTGTGCATGATGCATGTATGTGTGTGTGTTTGGGCATGGGGGGGAGCTTGGGGGTGTGGAAGGCATGGTATGCATGTGGAGGTCAAAGGATGACTTTCATGAATCCAGTTTTCTTTACCTACCATGTGATGAGTCAAATTCAGCTCATCAAGCTCTGTGGTGAGCATTTTTTTCCTGCTGAACCATTTCTCTGGCTCTAGAATGGTCTTTGGGTGGGAATTACAAAATAAGTAACTTTAAACATTGAAGGAAGATTATATTAACAAACAATGATTGAATTTTTTTTTATTTGATCCAAGGAGTCATTGAGCAAACCACTAATCAAATGGAGTGGGGGTCACTAGGAAAGGCACCCAACTCATATGTATACTTTCATCTCTCATTTCTTTCCAAGCATCTGGAACTTGGACTCAGCCCTGGTAGGAGTCTGGTTTTGTATTTGTTCTTCTAGAAGCACACTTCAAGGGAACGTAAGCAACAAAAGGAGCTTTGTTGGAAGGGCATGTGGGCATCTCCTGGAACCTATGTGGGTCTCATAGGACCTGGAAAACCCCCAGGAGCTGGTGGCTTTTCTATCTTCTCCCTCCAGTTGCAGTCTTTGGGAAAAGGAGATGGCCAGGGGAGAGAGGACAAGGCCCACTCTATTCAGCCCTGCAGGGAATGTCACTAAATTGTGACTAATTGATGGGTGACTAAAATCTGAGACATGAAGCTCAGAGGTAGAGTCAGGGGGAGGAATTTGATCCAGTCACCTCCCAAAGACCTCTCCGATCATTGCTACCTCAGGGATGAGGCAGGGAATGCAAGAGCTCTTGATAGACACTCAAGATTCAAGCCCTCAGGCTAACCCTTCAGGTCTCTCACCCTGTTATCTCCTCCAAAAAGACGGACAGGCCTTCAGCATGCCAAATGCCCATAGCAAGGAGGTTGTGTGGCATGTCAGTGTCTACCAGGTGAACTGTATGTCTACTAAGTGGAGTGGTGGTGGCGCATGTCTTTAATCCCAGCACATGGGAGACAGAGGCAGGCAGATCTCCGAGTTCAAGGCCAGCCTGGTCTACAGAACGAGTTGCAGGACAGACAAGGCTACACAGAGAAATCATGTCTCAACTCTGTGAGGGGGGGAAGAGTGAGCATAAGGCCACAGTTGGGCTCTAAGAGACCTGGGGACTCTGGAGGGGTCCTGGGGACTGGGGAGAGGAGAGAAAACCTGATCTCAGAGAACCATTGAGAAGGGGACGGGCATGATGTCAGGCCCAGGAGGACTGACTTCCAGGAAAGAGGACAGTGAAAGGAACAGGAGAGACAAGCTGGGCCTGTCTCAGAGAATAAACAACAGCAAAAATGGTTGAGAGAAAAATGGCAAAGACATAGAGACGCTGCATTTAGAGCGTGTTCCACAAGATCCTCCAGGCACTGGCTCCACTGTGAATTAATGCCAAATCACCCAGGGTGGTTTGTCCAAGAAAGTACATCTGTATTCTTTTAGATTCAGATCGTAGTCACATATTTTGACCCACGCTTTGAACATGAGGGCAAGAGTAGTTCTTAAGCAACATCTACTGTAGATTCAGGGACTTTCATCCAAAGTGGCACAAGAGGACCTGGACAGAGGCAAATATAAGGTCAGCAGGAGTGCTACAGCATGGGAGTGGTGTACCCCTGAGCTGTATTTGCTCTGAGGAGGAAGGTGTCCAAACCCTGGGAGGTGGGGGTGGGAGGAGTTCCTGAAGGGAGTACACCTACGGGGCACACTATGAGTGCTCAGCCTAAAGTCTTGACCTCAAAGATCTCATTTCAGGGTGGTCCAATGGAAACTTCAAGACCATACGGGAATTCCAAACTCCCTCTCTTGGCTACCCAGTTGGAACAATGAACACATCTATTGTACCTGTCCTCAACAAAACCTCTGCATCCTTGCCAGGATGGTATGCTCATTTCCACTGAGAAGCACTCCCCCACCGAAAGCCATTCCTCATCGCTGCTTGCTGCTCTTTGTTTTCCACTATAATTGGGTGGGCATGAGGCTTAGCTAGCTGTTCTGATTAGCAAGGCAGGGACACCAAGCCCTTGCCAAGTAAACAAGATGAGGCGGCTTCTTTGGAAACTGCTGGGAAGCCATCTAGAAACAGCGAAGGTGGAAATCAGATACCTGCATCTGAGTTGGGGAGGAACCCGAGTGGGCGGGGAACTCAAACTCTGGAGGCTGCCTCTCAGATCCTTTTAATAGCGGCATTTCTCTCAGGTCCCTTTAGAGGAGCAGCCGAGATGGGCAAGTACACGATCCGCGCGGTCACTGGAGACTCGCTTTTGGCGGGCTCCGGCAACCTGGTGCAGCTGTGGCTGGTGGGCGAACACGGGGAGGCGGACCTTGGGAAACAGCTGGGGCCGCTGCTGAGAAGGGTGAGTACCGGCTACAGGCTGGCCTCGCAGAGACCTGGGACTCTGCAGGGGTCTTGGGGACTGGGGAGAGGAGAGGAAGTCTGCTTGATCTCTGTGAACCATCGAGGGTGGTCCGGGCATGATGTCAGGCGCAGGCGGACTGACTGCGAGGGAAGCGGGCAGTGAAAGGAACAGAAGAGACGAGCTGGGCGGAAAGAGGGGCGAGGATGAGACACAGATGGGGCACATGGCAGGTGCACAGGGGAGGCTGGAACCCAAGAGTTCCCTGCTCCTCCTTCGCCTCCACTTGGTTCAGGTCTCTTTCCTTGGGTGCTTCTTAGAAGGGCAAGCAAGTGAAGTCAAGCTTCCCCGTGGGCTCTCTGATGCCGCTGCCCTCACGGAGGACCCCAGATTTGTTTAGGAGCTGTGTCCTAGTCCACAGAAGACGGAGTTGGAGATCGACGTCCCCTTGCATCTAGGGCGCGTCCTGATGGCGAAGCTGCGCAGAGACAAAAGCCTGTTGGATTCTGGCTGGTTCTGCAAGTGGGTCACTGTGCAGGGACCTGGGACCCAAGGAGAGGCCTTTTCCCCCTGCTACAGTTGGGTGCAGGGTAACGAGACTATCTGCCTACCCTAGGGCATTGGTGAGGGCTCTGGGGTGCCGTTGAAGGAAACAAGAGGTGGTTGGGCGTGTTATGAAATAAATAAAAGGAAAAGACTAGAAAGATGGGGGTGAGGGGAGAAGAGAAAGGATGAGGTTGAAGAGAAGGGAAGATGGAGCGACCCTGACACAGAGCGGTGTCCTGAGAGGACGAAAGCTCTCCGCCTCTCCCAGCCCTGAAGGTAAACGAAGACACTCAGAGCCTGTTTAGGAAGTACCGAGAACAGGAGCTGGAGGACAGAAGGAAAGTGTACCGGTGAGTCCAAGAGAGCCTTTGATCGCCGCCGTCTTCCAGAGTCCTTCCGCCCCCCACTCCTTACTCAGGACTCTGTATTCGTCTTCCAGGTGAGGCTCCTGGAAGGAGGGGTTAATCCTGCCTAGAGCAGGGAGTACACAGCGGGACCTCCCCAGGAACCAGATTCATGGAGGACAAGGATTTAGATTTTTCCCTCTCTCTGGCCAAAGTGTGAGTACTTGGTTGAGTTTGTACAGTTTCGCCGTGAGCTGCAAGATGGACTCCTGCCTCATCTTCTTGCTAGCTGTTCTTTGCACAGGTTGAAGGAATTTGCCATTAAAGGGACTCTAGATTTTGTCAGTCGTGTACAAAAACTGGAAGATTACCAAAAAATATTCCCACACGGAAACACTCATGGAAACACTGCTCTGGCGGGTCGGTTACCACAACTTCCTAATGTGTCTATCCAGAATTCCAACCCAGGGGTCTGAAAGAAGAGGGGAGGGCGGGCAGAGGATGATAGGTTAGCAGGGGACAAATTTAGAGCTCACACTAGGTTCTTTCTCAACTGATGCCTTCAGGGCAGTCCGTGATTCCTGGAAGGATGATGCTCTCCTTGGGTACCAGTTCCTCAACGGTGCAAATCCCATGCTCCTGAGGCGTTCTAAGAGCCTTCCAGCCAGGCTGAAGCTTTTTATTTGTTTTTTGCTTTTTCATTACAGGATTTCTCTGTTTATCAGCCTTGGCTATCCTGGACTCAATTTGTAGCTAGCTGAGAAGAAGAAATGAAAGATTAGGATCCTTCCAGGAAGGGAAGGGAGGGTAGGATCAAGAAAGAATTTTCTTCTATAGGGGATTGAATATCTAGAGAAGGAGAAGGAGAGAGAGAGAGAGAGAGAGAGAGAGAGAGAGAGAGAGAGAGAGATACAAAGAGGCAGAGAGACAGAGAGTGAGTCTTGGTCAAGGTAAATGGGGGGTGGGCTCAGGATCCTCCTGGGTTCTGCGGTATGAGATCAATGATTGCTGGAATTAATAATGAACACAAGAGTATGCAAATATGTAGTGAAACTCTGAACCCTTGACCTTGGAGGACTTTGAGAAGATATTTCTCTATCTCTCTTCTAAGCCTTATCCCGACCCAATCTTCTGTTGAAATAAGTAATTAAATTCGTACCAGTATTTATATTACAGTTAATGGGTCAGTGGTGTTAGTCCTTAACCCACCGTTATAAATGATCACACAGAGACACCTGATGGATTTTAGTAAGCCTTAGCCTAGATAGTGCAATCTTAGCCCACCTAAGCTAGTTTTTAATTTTATCTTCAAATAAAACCCCATAACATATACATACATTCCCCTGGGCTGCTTTTCTCCCTGCTATACTGATGTTCCCAGCCACATGGAATGATGTTCTTCCATCTAACCCATGGTGTGTTTTCCTTCTTTCTCCCACCTGGCTTCCTCTCCTGTGATCCTCCTCTCTGTCCTAGAAACCCACCAACCTCCCCCCAACCTCTCTTCCACCCAATCCAGCTCCAGCATTTTATTCAACCAATCACTTTAAATTAGGTAGAGGAAGGTTCACACAACAAAGACAGATGTACATGACAATGTTCCCAACCAGATCCTTGGGCCAGTAATTAGCAACAAATACAAGCAGCTTTCAGGTTACCCTAACAGTCCTCCAAATGGAAGTCTTTCTGTCTCATGTAAGCCTCTCTCACCCTTCTTATCACAGGTCTTTTAATTCTCTGTGCCCTATGGATCCTGCCATTTCTGTTGTTTGACTGTATTCCATTCCCCCCCCCCACCATCAGCTCCTTGTCCCCCACTTTCAATACACCATGGAGATCAACATCCTGGCTTGGAATAATCTTGTCTCTGAATGGGGAATTTTTGATCTAGTATGGAAAGGCCTGGGTGAAGAGGGAGGGGCATTCAGTGTTGGAAGTCTCTCAAGGGTATTACCCTCACCCTTTTTTTTTTTCTCCCAAACTCTGCTTTATGCAGGAAGGCTGTCCTTCATTTGCCTCATACATACTTAAATGGCCTGCTGGCCCTAATCTTCCTCTATTACCTGGCTTGGTTGACCTTGGTTTGTCCTCAGGTGGTGAGTACAGGGAGTGGGGGCCATGTGGACATTCTCCAGAGAGCCACACATTGTTTGATTTATCGCTCCTTTTGCCCTCCAGATGACTTGGCTGACCATGGTCTCTGACTTGGCTGACTGTGGTCTCTGACTTGGCTGACCGTGGTCTCTGACTTGGCTGACTGTGGTCTCTTGGATGTGAAATCTTCTCTGTATGCCCAGGATGCCCTCAGGCTTTGGGGGATCATCAGTCTCTGAGGGTCACACACACACACACACACACACACACACACACACACACACACGCGCACACACACACACACACACACACACACACACACACACACACACACACGAGAGAGAGAGGGGGGGGGCTGGAGGAACAGCAGGACCCAAAAATCCTAACCTGGGTCTAAGGCTGAGTACCGTCTTCTCTGGGGAGCAGGTATGTGGAAAGGATGGTTGAACTTTTCTACAAGAGCGACGGGGACGTGGAGGATGATTCAGAGCTGCAGACCTGGCAC